>CATIWR010120680.1:0-29061 GCA_949677035.1 Omphalea diandra | reverse complement strand
GAGTTTTTTGTGCTTGTAATTGAACGTTCAAGTTAAATAATTATGCTACATTGCTTATTCATATTTATTTATATGGTTTGAGTGCTTTGTAGTTGATTGTTTTGTGTATGTGCACATTATATATATATAGAGCATGCTATGAGTTGTGGTTAATATGCTTAAGACTGGTGTGATTATCTTAAGCAAGGATGGTTTTCAATTGTGTTTCTGGAAACAAAGGCTAATGCATTGTGATTGTATTTTCAAATGGAAATAACAACCTTATTGTGAAGCCTTGTCACAGGCTAAGGCATTGAATGTATTTCAGATGGAAATAACAGCCTTATTGTGAAGTCTTGTAAATTTCTCTAGCTCATTTGAGCATGTGTGAAAGAGAAATGTTTGGAGGACTGACAAGAAAATAGTGTATTGATCACATGGGGCGCTATTTTCTTGCTACACTGCCATATCGGAATTCAGGTCGGTTAAGTTGTCAATGTTTGTGACTATGGATTGGTACTATGTCAATAAGGGACATAACTATTGCCATGATCCGATATTGATAATTTAATGTGGACAAGATTGTGTTTGAGAGATCACTTTATCAATAAACTATATGTTTTCTAAAATTGTGTGGCCACACTTGAGTTTAAAGTATTTAGTCCGAGAGTCATTTTCGAAAATGTTTTCTTTCTTAAAAACATGAAAACGTCATAATTAATATTGCCCAAGTGGAAGAATGTTGAAATTTTTTTATGATGTGGGCTAATATTAATTATAGGTTGGTTTTAATTATTTATAAAACGGATTGAATAATATAGTTTATTGTTTTGGGATAAGCCCAATTAAAATGTGATCAATGAAGTTATGAGCTTGTGACATCTTTTGTTGGCCGATATGGAAGACGGTCAGCGTAGGCCTATTTTAACAAGAACCTGTGATGGGTGGGCCTGTTAAAATTATTATAAATAGGCTAGGTCTCCTCTCCTGCCTTCATAACAGAAAACCCTAGTTGTTACGCCCATTGTAGCCGTCTTCGAGAAGGTCAATGAGAGGAAAATCTAGCTTTCGTTTTTCAACTGTTCTGACAAATTTTCAAGTATTTTATTTCAGCTTTCGTAATTATGGCTCAAAATAATTTGGGATTCAACGCAGAGACATGTACGCAATTTGTTTCCGTTCAATTAATAAATTTTTAGTGTTCTAAAATTATGTATAAGATCCTGTAATTAAAATATATTACATGCTAGAGACCAAATTGAATTGCTTTAAGTCCAATAATTTCAGCATCATCACAAAGAGGGAGAAAGGAGTGTGCTGCGCCAATAATAGCGCCATTTGAGTCCCGAATCAATGCACCAAGACCAACACCAATTCCTTCCGAATGGCTATATCCACGTTAAGCTTAAAATGATTAATAATTGGGAATGTCCAATGAAGTACTTGGGACAAAGACGATGGGCTTCTTGTAGCTGATAGGGAGGCAATCTTGAAATCATGAAGCACGTGTGCGATTTGGAGACCTTCCTCCAATGAAAGAACTTTTGCCTAGAAGCATAGGTGGTTTTGGCCATAGTATAGAGACCATAAAATCATCACAAACTCCTCTCTTTGAGTATTGTTCAACACCCGGAGCCTATGAAAGATCCAATCTTTTATGGAAGTAGATAACCATGTCAATTCAGCCCAAGAGCAGTCTCAGAATACATGTTCTAAAATCTCTACATTAGTATGACACCGAAAACTAGGGTTGAGCAAACGATTAATTTGACTTTTTACCAAATTTTAATGAATCGAATTTTTTATATTTAAAATTGAACTGAACAGAAATTTTTAAAATAACTGAATTAATCGAATCGATTGAATTGAAATTTCTATGTCTATAAACCGAATTGAACTTATACAAGATCGGTTCAATTCGGTTTGTTTTAATTAAATTACATGTATTTTAATTATGGTTCGATTCAAATTAGTTTGATTTATTAATTATTTCGGTTAATTCGGTTTTATATCTAAAAAACTAAATCGAAAATCGAAAACCATTTTTTCAAAATTTATAATCGAACCAAATTGATTTTATTAAAAGATTAAACCGAATCAAACCAACTCAATTCGGTCAATTTTTTTGGTTCGATCCGATTTTGCTCACCCTTATTGAAAACGTAAGAGGGAAATAGAAATACCCCTATGTATTAGCTTAGATTTAACCGAAAAAGCATGTCTACAGAGTTACCACAAGACACAATGAATCTTTGGAGGATTATAAAGATCCCAAATTGAATTTCAATGATCAACTGTAGTCGAGTTTACACCAAAATGCATCTGAGAACTGGATTTAAGATCTGCCACAACAAGATAACCGCTTCTCACCGAATAATGACCGTCTTTGCTAAAGTGCCAGATGAGTTTATCCCTCGGTTTTGAATATGAAAGTGGGATTTTCACGATTTCAGTTGCTTCAGTAAGGGAGAAAATCTGATGAATCACAGCAGTATTCCAAGCCCGCCCATCTTCTGTAAAAAAAGAAGCTACCTTAGCACTCTCATCCAAGATTGAAACTGGAGAGATGATCCGAAAATCAATCTGGTTCGGAATCCATGGGTCACCTCAAATTCAAACATCTAAACCATCACCAATCAGCCATCGCATACCCCTTTCAATAATGACTTTGCTTGCCATGATCCCTTGCCACAAGAAGCTGGCATTGGGTTTAATACTAGCTTGCAACACAGAAACATGAGGAAAATATCTAGCTTTCAAAGTTCTTAACAAAAAAGGGTGGAATCATGAACCAATAACCACCAAAATTGTTTCGCTAAGAGAGCGAGGTTGAAAAAGTGAATATCCTGAAAACCCATACCACCTTTCTTTTTACTCAGAGTTCAAGAATCTCAATAAACCCAATTTATTTTCTAGTCTACTTCGGTGCTACGCCACCAGAAACAAGCAGTCATTGAGTTAATTTTATCACAGACACCCACTAGGATCCTAAAATAGCTTATCATGCAGTTGGAAATCACTGAACAGATTTTATCATGATCTCCTAACCCGCTCTAGATAAACTCCTCTCCTTCCAGCCTTGTAATTTGTCAGCAATCTTGTGTTCTAGTAGATGAAAAATTGATTTCTTGGTAATAATCGTGGGTAAACCCAAACACCTACAGTAGCCATAATATCATTCTCGAGGGTAACCGAAATGTTTTTGCTGAAATCCATCTTAGACATCTTTAAATTAATTCTTTTGACCTGAGTGAAGCTCATAAAGATTTAAAATATTAGAGATTTTGAAGCATCCAATAAAGAAGCCCTTCCAAAGAGGATACTATCATATGCAAAAAAGAGGTGAGAAATAGGGGGAGCTTGTTTGTAAATTTTAGCTCTATGGATCTCCCTGGCTATAGAAGCATTATGAGAACCATATGAGAGAAATTCTATATCGAAAAGAAAAAGGTAAGGTGAAAGTGAGTCTTCTTGTCTTAATCCTCTTGCGGGTTTAAGGTTGGCCGTTAATGAGAATAGAGTAAGACACAGTCCGCACACAACACATAATAAGAGAAACTAAATCATGAGTAAACCCAAGCTTTAACATCATCTTCTCAAAGGAGTTCCACTCTATCCTATCATAAGCCTTACTTATATCTAGTTTTAAGGCAAAAAGAACTTATTTCCCCTATTTTTATTTTTCATAAAGTGGAAAGTTTCTAAAGCTAACAAGGCATTATCAGTAATAAGACGGCCAGGAGTAAAACAGATAGACACTCATGGATAATATCAGGGAGGAAGAATTTAAGCCTATTTGTTATAATTTTAGTTATCAACCTTAAAATGACATTACATAGACTAATAGGCTGAAAGTCTTTAGGGAGAGAAGGATTTTTCACTTTTGGAACAAGCACTATACAAGTTGAATTAAGGTCAGAAAGGTTAAGATTATTATTTAAAACATTGCGCAGAACAAAAATAACTATATCGCCAATAACATGCCAAAAGGATTTAAAGAAAATAGTGGGCATACAATCCAGTCCTAGGCTTTAGTGGAATGGATTTGATTAAGGGCTGCTACCATCTTTTCCTGAGTAAATTTCTCCAGGAAAAACTCATTCGTTTCAACAATTACCTCCACAAGAACACCTTCAAACACCTCATCCCTTATATAAGGGTTCAAATTGGAAAAGATATCCTGAAAATATGTTTGAAAGACCCCCGTTATATCATCCTCCTCATCTCTCCATTTGCCTTCCTCACCAAAAATCCCATGAATATAATTCCTCTTTTTTCGGCGCTAGTTTTATTATGGAAGAAATTAGTATTTTTGTCACCACCTTGAAGCCAATCAATTCTGGATCGTTGCTTCCACATAACCTCCTCCCTATAAATTAACTTAGATAAATGTGATTGGACTTGTATTTGTTCTAAAATATTGGATTCTAAAGCTTGTAAGGCTTGCAACTTAGACAACACTTCTTGCACCACTTTTAATTCCCTTGTAACATTATCGAAATAAACCGAATTCCAAGTTGAAAGGGCTGCCCCATATTGTTTCAATCTAGAGCACATATCAAACACTCCCAAACCTCTTTCTTGCTAATACTCTAAAACAATTTCCTTGTAATTTGTATCCCAAAGCCACATCTCTTCAAAGTGAAACAATTTTTTTCCTGCATTTTCTATTTAGATATTTCTTGGATAGGAACAACTGAATAGAGAGTGATCATAGCAAAACTTGACATGATTGACCACACTATAATTTGGAAATAATCTCACCTACTTAACATTAGCTATAACTCGGTCTAGTCATTCTTTAATATCCCTGAACCTATCTGCTTATTGCTTCAAGTAAAATGCACTCCTGAGAAACCCAAATTGTCTAAATTGTAACTATCATGGGCATCATGAAAAGCTTGTAAACTTACTTGTGATTTTGTCCTTCCTCCTATTTTCTCAAAACCATATAAAATTTTTGTTAAAGTCTCCAATCATAAGCCAAGGGAAGGAAGATTTACTACTGAGATTCTTGAGAAAATTCCATGTTAAAGCTTTAATCTCCTCGAAAGGCCAACTATATATACCATAAAGTGACCATAAATTATGAGAAAAATTATGACGAATATGTACATCTATGTGATGCAAGGAAAATGAAAGTAGAGAGACATCCATTGAATCTTGCCATATGAGACACAAATCACCTCTTCTACTTCTCCTGTTTGCTTTACATCCTACCTTCGTACCATTATTAAAACCCTAACTGTACCACAACTTCCTCATATCATCAACAAAAAACTTGGTTTCCATAAGAAAGACGACATCAGAAATTTGAGAGATTAAGAATCTCTTCAACCACCCAACTGTCATGGGGTTCTCAAGGCCACGATAGTTCCAACTTAAAAGACTTATTGAGATCAGTAGGGTTACATAGCAACCTCCGTCATTGGTATGTTGAGGGATCTATCATCAGCTCTTATATCAACCTTATGCTTATTTTGAGTATAGTCATAGAGTGGTTACTTATCAAAATTAGCTTCAGAATCTAAACTTTTTTTTACCATTAAAAGGTTGAATCAAGGAAGGAGGGTCAGACTCTGGAATATTTTCTTGACAAGTTTTTTCTAAGTTTTGGAGTTACCTTTTCTAGCAGTTTGTGCTAGGATCTCATTCGAATTAGTAGGAAGGGTATCGGTGGTGGAATATATGGAGGTGTATTAGGATTGGTTGGTTGTTTGTATGGTTGTTTGATGTTGTGGTAGGATTGGCTCGGTGAAGGTAAAATTCAGTACTTTGGGTTTGCTCTGGGGCAAGAGGAGAGGAATGAAAGGTGGAGATTATGGCAAGATGATGGAGTAGCTAGAATATCTGGTGGGTGGGTGGTCAATAGGGGAGAGGGTGGGATGGGTAGGGGGAGAGGAAGTAGTGCCAATCTAGGTTATAGGAGTAGAAGCAGGGAAGACAATGGGCTTGGTAATAGATAAACAATTTACGAGAGATCTCAGTATTTGGGCCATAGGAATATCATGTGTTGATATCCTTGCACGTCGAGGAAGTCAAGTTTTAGGAGACTAGGCACTGGTGTTTGGTGTGGCATTATCTGAAGCAACTTGCCTCTAATTCATGTTAGATATGGTACTAGACAAAATAACTTCTTTTGAATGTTTAAACAATATATCTGATGATGAGTGCTCCTAGATATGAGTGGTCTTTGAGGTAGATAGGTTGTTACGTTTAGGTGGGGGGTAGGCAAGGATTAGAAAAGTGACATTTTTGTTTTGGTTGAGGGTTAGAAGATTCTTTTAATTTATGCATTCAAAGGCGAATCTTTTATGGAGTCATCATATGTACATGAAACCTTAGCAATATCTGGATCTTTAGTATCATCACATTTGTTATATATGTGTCTAAAATGCCCATAATAAGAACAAAGCATAGGGAGCTTCTCATATAATACCTTCAATTTAAGAGTCATGATTTTCAAGCCTTTCTTAATAGGAAGTCTAAGGTCATAAGCAACCTCCCATGATTGTATTTTTCTTTGGGAACATTAATAAAATAGCCAAGTTTGTTAGCAATTGAGATAGCAGTACTCTTGTGCATCAAATTGATAGGTAGATCTTATGCCTTGGACTAAATATATGCTTCATAAAATTCTATGGATGAAGGTTGCTCATCCCCCTGAACTTCCTTGATTAAGAGAAATAAGTGCTAAGGTGTATTTTTGAGAACCCATGTCTTATCTCTCTGATTATTGAATTGGAATAGAAACAAATTGTGTCCCCATTCTCTAACCACAAGTCCATGTTTTCCACCCTAAGATTTTATCATAGTGACCATCAAAGCCCTGCCATTAAGCGATTTTTCACACCGCAACTTCGTTGCAATACAAAGACCTAATTAGTTCTCCTGATTCGCATTCTCAGGTGTATTAAAAATCAGTAGATCCTCCTCTTCGACGTCAAGTGTTTGATTTCTAGCCATAATCTTGTATAAGAGAGTAGGAGTGTCTAATGGCATAGGAAAGGTAACTGAAGAATCAAGGAGTCGTTCCCTGAAATCGCAAACGAAGAGTGGTTGGCTCCTGCAAAAGAAAGGCTAGCACAAAAAGTCAAAGATAAAGGAAAATAACCAAAGAAGAATATATGAAGAAAGCAAAGGTGAAAGGATGACGAGGGAAAAAGGATTAAAAACCCGATTGCACATATCAGGAACAAATTCCTAGATTGAAGAAACCCTAGGAAAACCCTAACTCACATAATGTGACCAAATGGAGCCCTTTATGAGAGGGAACTACTATTTTTAGGTATGTATTTAGTAAAAATTTGTACCACATGTCCTTACTACCGTTGTAGTTGTCATTTTTCTTACATATGACTTAATCAACCAGAAGAATTTGTCCCTTATATAATTCAAAAAAATCAACCTCAATTTTGTTTTTAGTTTTTTTTTAGTACATATATTACCCTTATAACACTCTTCTAATAATTTTCTTTTTTTTTTAAAAAAAAAATTTTGGCTAAAATGAGGAACTGAGGAAGAAAAGAAAAGAGGAGAGATGATTTTTCTTTTTCTTTTTTTAATTTTTGGCTTTGTTGTTTATTTTTTATAAAAAGAATTTTTTTTTTCTCAATTTTAAGTAGTTCACATGCTACTATTGGTGCATGCCTTATACATTTAATTTTTATTCTTAAATAAACTTAAAATAAGAGTTGTATTCTAAACTAATTAAATAGTTTATTTTATTCTTAATTGAACCTTTTAAAATAATTCAAAAACAAACTTAGCCTTTATACCAAATTTATAATTAGCTCTCTATTATCAACTGATACATTTAATTTCTTCACTATTGGGAAGAAAACTTCAATACTATTGACACTAATCCTTGTAGAATAATAATAATAATAATAATAATAATAATAATAATAATAATAATAATACTTTTAGCACTTTTTTTTATATAAATTTCATCCTAAATCTATTTAAAAATTTAATTTTATTATCATAATTTGTCTCAAATTTGATTAATGCTACCTGCATATTATCGGAATACACCTGAATCTGTTTATATTATATACTCTAGTACCCAAAAATTACATTGCTATTCATTGTTTTATTTACTTTTTACGTGTACAAAATATTTAATATTTTAATAAATTTGAAGATAAATTGAAAAAAAGATAAAAAGATCATTTCAAAAAAGATTAAAAGTACCTTTATACAGTAAGTGTGACTTAAAGGTGTAAATAAACCGAAATAACTCACAAATTACTCGAGAAATACTCAAAATTGACTCGAGATTAATCTAGACAAGTTTGTACTTGAGCTACTAGAGTAATCGAGCGAGTTAAATTCGAGTATCAAAATATTCGATTCATAAGACTCGCAAGTTTAATTGAACTTAAGTAATATTAAGTAATTTTATTAATCTATCCTTTAAATATGCCATATTTATAGTATTACCTCATCCAGTTAAATTGATTTATGTATAATCGAACTTATTTGACCTCAATTGAGATTATTCAGTCGAAATTTCAATTTTTAAGATTTATAAAAAATAATTGTGTAAATAAATCAGCCTAATTGAGTCGAGGTTAGTATTTGAACACTCAACCGAGTTTGTGCTCGCGTTTAAAAATTGAAACTCGATCAAACTTGAGTTTCGAATTTTAAAGTCAAGCTCGAGCCTGACAAAATTTGACTCGACTCAACTCGATTATATACCTAGTGTGACCTTTGCACTACAGTGTTGTGTCCCCAAACTACTTTCAAATTTCAAGGTGAAAATTTAGACAAGTATTAAGTTTTTTTTTGTAAAAAAAAAACTATTATCACTTATTTTGTTACACTAAAAAATAAAAAAAAAAATAAATCTAATTTTTAAGAGAGTAATTTTTATTTTAATATTTTTATTTAATATGTTAATACATAAAAAATAAAATTTTGATGACTACTTTTTTATATAGTAATACTATTTTTATAAGTAAATAATCAATTTAAATAATAAGATTTCAAGAGTATTAAATATTATAATTATTTTAGAGTTTCATTCTTAAAATTTAAAATTAAATCAAGAAAATAAATATAAAAATAAATGAAAATTTTATGCACATTTTTTTATATATTGAAGGTGCTTTTGTTATTATACCGCGTTGCATCAGTTCGCTCTAGTGGTTGTTTTCTTTTCACATTACTACCCTTCTTTTACATCGTTGTCTTATTTGCTTTTAATTTGAATAAACACCACCTGATACTGAGAAGCTATTTAGATCTTTACATAGTAATTCATTTTCCTTTTTTTTTTTTTTTTTATCATATTAAACTGGGTAACAGAGAGTTGAATCAATGACCCAAATTCTGATCATATATACAATCAACCAAGTCAAACTTCGAGTCACATAATAACTTTCACTTAGTCACATTCTTCGCCTTTCATATTTAATTGGTCCAACAAAAAAGGTTGCAGGCTAGAATCAGCTTTTTTTTGTTTATTTTTTCTTTTTTTTTTTTTTTCGAAATCAGCCTTCTCCGGCTTCTGTATTCAAAATACTAATCAAGGTATTTGGGATACCAGAGAACCAAGCAAAGGGAGGACTACCCTTGCTTAACTCATTAGCAAGTAGCAGCCCTATTTCTGTTTATGGCTACAAACACAGCCTCTACTTGCCTAAAATTTTAGATTTTGACCTTTGCTTGATAGATCAAGTTCCGACAATCCCAAGGAATTAACAATGTGAGAGAATTTAACATGTTAACAATGCTACCATTATTTCAAAGAAGGCAAAATTATCCAGCTTGAGGTCTGTGGCCAGCTTTATCCTTATCCAAACGGCATGAGCCTCAGTCGCCCTTCGAGAAGGGGTAGACACAACACAAATCAACCCATCAATCATCTTCATCTCGCGATCCCTGATGACAACCGCCAAAGCTGCTCTAGTACCCCCATCATCTTAGCAGCAACATGAATTCTGAAACTAGGCGCCCACACCGCAACTTCCCTTGAATGGATCACCTGCACAGCAGAGGAATTTAACAGATTTGCCTTTAATATGTGAGATTGAAATTTTTTTTATAAAATTACAATTATACTCATAATTTTTTTATTTTCTTTAATTTATTTTAATAACTTTATTTTTTAATGAAAAATAAAAAATAAAAAATATGAAATAATATTTTGCTTTTTTTTATATTTTACTTTTCAAATAAAAAAAAATTATTTTTCTTACTCAATTTTTTATCCTAACATTAAAAAAAATAAAATTTGTTTTACATCCTTGTTTTCTTTTCTTTTGTTTCCCAAACATTGCGTTAGTCGATATACTCCTGAGCTAAGAAGTCCCCTCCTTTGGCCACCTCAATTAGAGATTTTCTCTCTCCCCTGACAATTAGATCATTCCCGCTTTTCTACATAGCCCAAAGCAGAAAGCATATTTGAGTTAAAATCTACTAGATCAAAGTCTTAATGTAGTTAAGGGTTATATGATAGAGCGGAAGCAAACAGGTTCTTCTGGCATGTTCATAGAGAGAAAATATGAGCTATTCATTCTCCAGTTTAACCGCATAAATGACAGCCAAAATCACTCCTAAGACCTCTAGCTTTATGAATCTCCCCAACTGGAAGTTTATTCCTCCACAATCTCCACATGAGGGATTTGATTTTTAGAGGCAAGAAAAGACTCAACCATTTCTAATGCTTATCCAATGGACCACTACTATTGGAGGAACTTCCCCTATCCCTATCATAGTTTTCCTTCATTATTTGGTAGGCAGACTTAACATAAAATTTACCAAATTGATCAGGGAATCATATCCATGAACCCTGCGAGGTAGGATTACCAATTGGAGTACACTCAATAGCTCTTTTCTCCATATTAGTGATCACATGCTCAATAGAGGAGATATTCCATTGACCATTATGTATTATACTGGACACTCTAAGTCTAGGATATTTAGGTGGATAGGGGGAGGAAAGCTTGCTACAGAGTAGAGAATGGGCCCAAGGGAAATTCCAGATGTAGGTACCTAAACTACTGTTGATGAGTTTCCTACCCCTTCCCACTTAAGAACCTTCCTAGCTGCAATTAAGCTTCTCCATCCCTATGATGAATAGAGAAAATAGAGAGCATTAATAGTCTTAGCCCATGGAGAATGCGGATCCGCAATCAACCTCTATGCTTGCTTAGCCAGCAATGCTTAGTTAAAGAAATGCAAATTCTGAAATCCCATTCTTAGATAAGCTCAGAGCCTCCCAACTATCTAATATCATCTTATTGCCCTTCAAAGATTGGCATTTCCAAAATCTAGTGATTATAGCATGCAACTTATCATAATCAGATTTCTTGGAGTAGTGTTTTTCCTGCTGATTAATGTCGACAGTTATTGGTGTTAGTGGGACCCATCTACAATATATTATATTAATTTTTCTTTTACTTTTGTAATTGTTCGAATTGACAGCAAAAATTTGCATTGCAAAAGTTAAATAATAACTAGTCACATAATTACAAACTTAACAATATTTATAGTAGGAACTCAGTCTTTTTAAAAAAATTTTTTTCTCAAGTTAAATATTTTTTTTGTCAAGACCAGCCGATGCTATATTATTAATGGGAAATGTCCCCAAAATGAGAATCCATAACATACACAGGCAGAGTCTGCCATCACATAGCAGGCCTATCTGAAGAAATAGAAAATTTAGGTAACTTATGCGCCACTTTGTTGCAACTTCGTGGCACATACACAGGACTCATGTCACTCATAAGAATATTTCTGGTATCAGCCAAAATGAAACCCAGCTGCGTCAAAGGGAGCCCCGTTTGGAACTGTTGGATTTTGTGTGCTAAGGACAAATAGTTCGTCTTGATCTCGTGGATCACCAAATCATTGTGCTGCAACCATAGCAAATCATCTCTAAGAACTAAAGCTTCCATGAACTCTAAAGAAGAGAAGCCTTATAGAAGCATCGATACAACAAAAACCACTCGGCTAAGATGGTCACACACGATAAGCCCGATCAACGCTTGGCTTGAATTGACATCAGTTGCAACATCGACATTTAATTTTAACGACCCAACAGTTGGGCGTTGCCATAAAGTGTGTCAATCACCTTAGTTAAGTTAGATCCATCCACCCCATGCATAAGCTTACGTGCGTAGGCATTATAGAATTCATAGTACCTCGATATAGCATTGGTTGCTAACATAGTAAGAGGGCAGTGCTCCCCTCCCCTAGTCGTCGGTTTCTATTCCATCATATATAGTCCATAATAAAAACAAACAAACCCCTTTCCTCGCTAGTCAGCATACTAAACACCCCCTCGAGCCACTCTTTAATGTTTGAGAATGGGAGAGCCAAAATATCCAAGGAAATAGGTGTACCAGCCTAAATTTCTTTGCTGTAAGCACATTCCTTAAATACCTTGACTGAAAGCTACCATAAAACACACAACTCGAGTCCAAGTTAATATGTTCAGGGAACAAGGTCATCTTTGAAGGTAGGTAGTTTGAACCAAAATTCCATATGGTATAGAGCTGACGAATGGACTATAATGCCTTCCAAAAATCTGACCCCATCTTAGAAGATGCACTCATCAGGCCATTTATGTTCATTGTCAACATGTAGCCAGATTTAATAGAGTAGAAGCCATCCTTTGTATAAAACCACCCTTGTGCATCCTCCCTCATATCAGCCCCAAGTGGAATAGAAATAATTAAATCAACATCAAGAGGACAAGTGTAGCATGAAGTAGGTCAACATTCCAGTGGCGATACATTATAAGATCTGTAACATTAGAAAGTGCATTGCCTAGAGGCTTTGGCATGATAACACTGAAAGATGTTGGCATAGGAAGCCATTGATTCTCCCAAATCTTGATACTTAGCCAGTTACCCACACGCCACACCAGCCCTTGTCTCAACAAAGGGATTGCTGCAGATATGCTTCTCCAGCAGAAACTAGGAAAACGAGCCCCAACTACTTACAAAATACCGGAATATGAAAAAATATCTTTGAATACTTTAGCCCCTCGAAAGGGCACCGACACTATTTTGCGAGCATTGCCAGATTGAATCCCTTTAATCTTTGAAATCCCAAGCCTCTAAGCTCTTTTGGCAAACACAATTTGTCCCAAGAAGCCCAGTGGATATGACGATTGACATCACCCGTATCAACCCACCAGAATGAATCATAATTTTTTTTTTATAACTCATCTACTGTAGATACTGAAATTTAAAAGACACTTATAGTAAAGGTCAGTAAGGCTTGCATAAATGCTTTAAGTAGCACCTCTCATCCCCCCATTGACAAATCTTGACCTTTTCAGGATGTCAGTTTCTTACGAAATCTCTCTCTTAAAAAACCAAACACCTGCTTCTTTAAACGCCTGGTAACCGAAGGGAGGCCAAGATAGGAACAATTAAAATTAGTGTCTCCAATATCCAATAAACGAAAGATGGAATAAAAGCACTAGATTTCATAGGATTTGTTAACTAACTTGAAGTCGTTTTATAAAGCCTTAAAATCTGTTTCCGCTCCAAGGCTTCTACGGGGTTAGCTTTAGTATACACCAAAATGTCATCAACGAACAGTAAATGTGAAAAGCTAGGTGCTAAAGGAGCTAATTTTAATCCGTGAATCTTGGACGCAAAATAGGCCTCCAAAAGTATACCAGACAATGCATCTGCACAGAGAATAAATAAATAAGGAGACAAGGGATGTCCTTGATGAACACCTCGCTACGTTGTGATTGGATCAACATTCTGTCAATCTAGAAAAATCGAATAAGAAATGATTGTTGCGCATTTCATTATCGGATCTATCCACAGGTGAGCAAAACTAAGAACAATATCAATAAAGGGCCATTCTAATCTATCGTAAGCCTTTGCTATATCAAGTTTAATAGCCACCATATCCTACAACCAGCTAAATTATTTTTTTTAAAGAACGCATTGTCTCCACCCCAAGCAGAATGTTAACTACAATAATTTTGTTAGGTAGGAACACACTTTGCTCCTCAAACATTGGGTTAGGCAAGATAGCCTTTATTCGATTAACCAACACCTTAGAAACTAGCTTGTAGACCACATTATAGAGACTTATTGGCCTTAACTTAGTCATTCTCTACAGATTTTGAACCTTAGGAATAAGGACAATATTAATATGGTTAAAGCCAGCTGAAAAGGGTAAGCTGTTAAGAACACCTAAACAAGCAGCAGTACCAATAATGCTCCAAAAATTCATGTAACAAAAACTTATGAGTCTGTTAGGATCAGGAGCTTTATTAGGATCCATCTGCAGGAGCAGACGGTGAATCTCATCTGCCTAGGAAGGTCTCAGTAATTCAGAATTTTGTTCGCCGGTCACATACCGAGTAAGCCCATGCAAAACTAATTGATCAATGTGAGAGGCTTCAGATGAAAATAGCCCAGTTAAATACTCTTGCGTAATGCACCTTATACCCGTCATATCTGAAACCCAATTGCCTACGACATCAACCAAACCTTTCAAGGCATTAAATTTCTTTCATTGCATTGTACTTGATGAAAGAAATGACTATTTCGGTCCCTTTTTTGAAGCCATTGCATACAAACCCTTTGTTTCTAGTAGTTTTCCTCCTTTTCCAATAAATTATCCAAATGAGCATGCAACTACAGTATCTCCCTATTCCCTTTAGCAGAGTGGGATGATTGTTTCACAACCTGTATTCTTTCCCATGTATCTTTCATATCATTTGCAAGTTTAAAGTGCTTGTCCTTGCGCCAACAATTCAGATCATAGATACACACGTCCAATCTACGCATGATATTCCCTCTATTTGTAATCTACTCCATACGGCCTGAACATAGCCTGAGCAGCCTTGATATTTGAACCATAGCTACTCATTATTTTTGTCTCACCCGATTACGTTCATTGTGTCATGACTAACATGAAACCAGAATGGGGGATGACCACTACATAAGGCTTGTTCATGGTGTACTTGATAGTGCATGGACAGACGTAACCACTTTGAATTTGTAACGAACTGATCCAACCATTTTTCAATTAAAGCAGATGTCCCATGTAAAATAATGCCCTCTGAATCCTAAATCTGATAAATCATAATCTAAGAGAGTCTCCCAAAATGCAGATATTAAACTGTGGGGGTGATAGCCACCACCTCTTTGTTCTTCTTCAAGCAAGATTTCATTGAACTCTCTACCAACTAATCAATGCAAATAACTTTTATTGCATAGCTGGCGTAGTAGGTTCCACGAGTCCTCCCTTTTACTATGATTTGATTGCCTATAAAATCCAGTGAAACGACGATCACTGTAACCTTCCATAATGATTTTCACGTCAATGTGGAAAGACGGGAAAGAAAACACCTTAACACCAATACCCTCTATCCATAAGATTCCCAAACCAACATAGCAGCAGAACAGGAGACCCCAAAATCATTATTCATACCAATAAGCCTTCTAACTGAATCAAGTGTAGAGGAATCACACAACGTTTCAATGAGAAATACCAAACATGGGCACCTTTCTTTCACGAAAGAGTGTAATTTACGAACTATAGATGGTTTCCTAAGCCCTCTATAGTTCCAGCTCAGTAGACTCATTATTGTGGGTGGATGACTTATTATTGTAAGTGGGCCTACCGAGTAGGACCCACCTCAAATTTGTTTAAAGTAACATCTATCTCACTTAGGCTTCCAAAAGATTGCTTAAGGATAGAAGCCAAAACAGCCATCCTTGTGTCATCGGTCGTCTTCCTCTTCTTTTGGATTCCACTGACTTGCTTCCCCAACCCGCTTGCAGGTGGGCTAATTTGTAAATAAGTGTAAAAAAAATTAGAGAAATATGATAAATAAAATAATATTTATAAAAATTTGATAAATTCAAAAATATTTAGCAAAAAAGGTAATCAATATCGTTCATTCAACATTAAATTGTCGGACGTTAATGTACATAAACGATTGTTATTTTAATTTTTTATTGTCCGTCTGACAGTTATTGGCAGATGAAGTGAGAATCTAAGCAGAATCTCTATTGCAAAGCAGAGATTCTGCAGAATCTCTATTTTGCAACAAAGATTCTGCTTTTTGCTACCAAGTAGAGATGTCTCATCTCTGTCAGACATGAGACTCATCTCTCCTTAGCAGAGATGTTTAAGTTTTGTTTGTTCGCTAGTTAAATTGGCAGACGAACAACACTATAAATAACCTCTCATTCAAACGATAAGGGGTTCTGAAAGCAACGTAATTCTCCTTCTTAAAATTTCTCCCTCTCAATTGTTCTTAAAATTTCTCCTTCTCTCAAATAAATTTTTGTTACTCTTGTGATATTCAATTAGGTAAAAAATATTTTATATTTATTTTATTTTGTTCTTTGATGCTAGATAATAAAATGTGATAGTAATTATATTTTTTCCATGATATACAGGAATAAAAAAATATATTATTAAGTTGAATTGAAGCTATTTTTCTGTGAAAAAATGTATAAAGTTAGTTTTTAAACTTGAATAAATTTTAATATGATTTTGCAATATTAAAATATTTTAGGTTCAGTAAATATTATAATGGTGTAGGCTCATAAAAATAATAAAATAAAATACTTAATTTTCTATAAAAACATGCATGTAATTGTTATTACTATGAAAAATATTTTCACTTAATGTGATCTTGATATGAATAATTTGTAAGTTTGAAATTGATTAAAATTGTACATAAAAATTTACAAGAGTATAATTAGTTGTGTTATTTTTATTTGAAAATAGTCATTATTTACATAATTTAATTGTAAATTACATCAATTTATTGTTTGTGTGCTATTATATTGTTAGACATCAATTTAATAGGTCAATAGTGAATAATTTTTTTAATTCTAATGTCAAATTATATAGTTATGAATATTTATATAAACATAAAAATAATCCATATAATCTTATAGCATATTTGGATATATTAAAAAAATGTAAAATAGATCTCATGTAAAATTATATACTTCTCACTATTCAGCTATACTAAAAAAATTAATAATAATATCATATTTTAAAATAATATTTTAATATTAAACAAAAAAATAAAATTAGAATATGAAAAAAAAAAATTATGATTACTTATATGTATAATGTTCGACTAGGATTGTTAATCCTAAGTCTTGGACCTCTTTTAATTTTGACAAAAGAGATTAATCAATTTTAATGTTTCTATTAAGTATTGTTTTGCAGAATTAAGTTAGATTTTCAATTGAAAGTTGGATGAATTTCATAATCTTCAAAAAGGCAAAGTTCATCGAAATTCGCGGTCAGTAACTTTTAATTTGCAACCGCGACTTAGCGGAAAAACAGGGTGAAACTAGGCCAAACAAATTTACGGGCATCATCGCTGTCGCGACTCATCCAAAGATGGGAGTGTCAAAGTCAGACGAATTTGCGGTCACTATCGCGTCTCAGTCGCGACTGTGAATTTCATAGTGACTGAAAAGGGAACTAAGTCCACAACTACAACGTGCCAAGTGTCTCAGGTATCCATTGAAGAATAAAATTCGCGAAGGCGACATTGTGGATAGCGACTGTGATTCATAAAGATGAAAATACTCCTTCAAACAGAAGAATTCACGTCTTAAGTTGTGCCCTGTACAAGGAATGAATGCAACTGCGAAGCTTGTAGGCAATTAGAAAGCAACGACTATATTTTCCTGATTGACCAATGAAGAGCTGACACGTGGACTAGCCATTAGACACAAACGGGGTTTTCCGTTGCAATTTTTGGCTCCCATGTGGAAATTGGAACGCCGCAACCGCGAATATGCAGTAGCGACTCTGGCCTGTCATGCAATTAATGCAGAATCTGCCTAGCTTGTTTTAAAGATTTAATGAGCTTCATAGTGTAACGTCTCTTTAGTGGGTATGAGCTATAAATACTCTACTAAACAGATGTAAATGCAAGAGAATTCATTAGCTTGTAATAAAACTCTTGCAAATTTACTACTCATTCTTTTAATTCTTCTTTATGCTTTAAGTGATTGTTTGGTGTGAGTATTAAACACCAATTGTAATAGGTTTCAATGTGATCCTGTAAAAACACTTGAGAAAGATTTTAGTGTAAGCTTGTGAAAACACTTGAGAAAGGTTTTAGTATTAGCCTTAGAAAGCACTTGTAAGAAAGGTTATTGTGTGAGCCTTGAAAACACAAAGTGTAAAAGTTAGGTAAGAGCTTGGAAACACCATTTTGAGTGAGTGAAACACCCAATTGCAGAGAATTGGAAAGTGGACATAAGGTTGATTTATACTCGAACCACTATAAATCCTTGTGTCTTTTTTTTACTCTCTCTTTATCCCTCACTTTAATTTTTTAAACACCAATTCAACCCCCCTTCTTGGTGCCTAGGGCCAACAAGTGATATCAGAGCCAAGTCTCATAAACAAGCTTTAATTGGGTGAGCAAAGTTCATGGCACAAGAGGGAATCCACTCATACCTCAAGCCCTACTTTGATGGATCCGACTATACTCATTGGAAGTATATGATGAAGATTTATTTTGATACAGATGTAGTGGACCTTTGGAATGTAGTTGTCAAAGAATGCAAGCCACCCTCTAAAGTAGTGAATGGAATTGAAGAACTCATTCCAAGAGAAGATTGGGTTGAAGCCCATAGGAGGTCAAATAGCAAAAATAAGAGAGCAATGACCATTTTTCTAAGCTCTCTCTCTAGGGAAGAGATTGAAAGAGTGCAATATTGCCAAACAGCTCATGCAATTTGGAAGACTCTTGAAGAGGGCATAACACTTGTTAAATCAAGCAGACTGGAGATGTACGTGATATAATATGAGCTTTTCATTATGAAAGACCATGAAAGCATCACCAAAATGATGAATAGACACTGAAATGACGAATAGAATTCTATCCATCGTCACAAATATGAAGAAATTTGGAAGGACTCTCACCAACTGTGAGGTAAATATGAAAATCCTTAAAACTCTTCCATTAGATAAGTTTGGTGTAAAAGTGTGCAACATTCAATAGTCCAACCCGAAGATTGGAAAGGTTCCTACGGATGTGTTGATAGGAAAACTCTTAACTCATGAGTTGGCCCTACAAAAGGATAAGTAAATGAAGAAATTAATGGGCCAAAGATAAAAATCAAAAAAAGAAAGAAAAACCTTGGCACTCAAATCCTCAACCAAGGACAATGAGGTAAAAACAACCTCTAGTGATAAAGAGAGGGACAAAGAAGAATAAGAGCTAGCAATGCCCTCAAAAAGGACTAAGGAGTTAATTAGAAGAAGAAAAGAGAGAAGAAGCTTCAAGAAGACAACTCCTAATCCTAGAGAGATATCAAATAAAGTCACTTGCTATGAGTGTGGCAAGCAAGGCCATATCAAATAGGATTGTCCCAAGATAAAGAAGAAGAAGAGATGGGACAAGGAGAAGAAGAAGAGTTTCTCAGCCACTTAGGATGATAGCTCAAATAAAGATGAAGAAGAAGGAGAAGTTGCCAACATTTACTTCATGGCACAAGAAGACTCTCCAAATGAGGTAAGTACTTCATCCCACTTTCATTCAAATTTTGATGATTTTGATGAGATAAATGAAGAGCTTATAGAGGCTCTTACTATGAGATGTGACAAATACAAATCACAAATGAAGTCTTATAAGAAAAAATGTCTAAAATTAGAGGATGATTATAAATCTCTCAATGATCTTATAAGCGAATTGAGAACATCAAATGATAAGCTTAAAAAATCAATGGAAAATCTTTCCATATCATCTTCATCATTGGCTTCATTGAGAAAAAAGAATGACTCCCTAAAAGGAGAAGTCATTGAGCTTAGAAGCTCAATCTCTAAGTTCCACAAAGGAAAGGAAGCCTTGGACACATTGATTGTGTCTCAAAGACCACCATTGATTAGACATGGTTTAGGCTTCAATGGAGTCTCCTCATCATCACATACTACATTTGTTAGACCATCAGAACCTTAAACCTCAAGTGTTAAGGTAATTGGGAAGAAAAGTGCTCCTAGCACTAAGCCTCCTAAGCCTAAAGACAAAGGAAAGGCTCTCCAAAGCTTAAGAGCCAAGACTCAAAGAGCCAATCATGCTTACATGTATAACAAAAAACATGCTCACACACACAAGCATAAACAATTTTCTACTACTTATCATCACACATGTAGATGCATACACTCACATAATCAAAGTATGAGAAGACCTCCTACTCATACTAAGTTTGTGCATAGGAGAAAGACTCATAAGTCTAAACTCCAATATCATTATTACATGAAATTTGGTCATGTTAATATTCATTATTTTATTAAGAAGGCTCACCTCAAATTAGAGGACCCTTCAACTCCTAACCTCTTAGGACCCAAGTATGCTTGGGTACCTAAGAAAAGGTGACTCACTTTTATTATGTAGGAAAGTGTGGCAACCACCAATAAATCAAACAATTAGCTTGTGGATAATGGATGTTCTAAGCATATGACTAAAAATAGAAAGCTATTCAAGACATTCAAGGAAAAAGAAAGTGAAGATGTCACAATTGGTAACAATGCCAAGGGTAAGGTAATTGGCATTGGAACCATTGGTAAGAATGGTTGTTCCTTGATTTATAATGTTTTATTAGTTAGTGGCTTACAACATAATTTATTGAGTGTAAGTCAATTGTGTGACAAAGGTAATAAAGTCACTTTTGATCCTAGGGAACGCTGAGTCGCCACATTAGTGGATGATGATGTTATTTTCAAGGGTGAAATAAAATGCAATACCTACTCAATTGACTTAGACAATTTAGCTAACCAATCTTTTAAGTGTCTTATGTCTTTGAGCAATGAAGCTTGGTTATGGCATAGAAGGCTTGGACATGCAAGCATGGATCTCCTACAAAGCCTATCTAAAGGAAAGTTAGTAGAAGGCATTCCCAAGCTAAATTTCACTAAAGATAAGACATGTGGTCCTTGCCAAATAGGGAAGCAACATCAAGCCTCCTACAAAGCTAAAAATGTTGTAAGTTCTTTTAGACCTCTTCAACTAGTTCATATGGACTTGATAGGACCTATTAAAAGGCTAGCTTAGGTGGAAAATATTATGCACTAGTCCTAGTTAATGATTACTCTAGGTTTACTTGGATGTCCTTTTTAGCTCATAAGAATGATACTTTTGATGCTTTCAAAAGTTTTGCAAAAAGAGTTCTAAATGAAAAGGGTTATTTCATTTCCTCTATTATAAGTGACCATGGAAAAGAATTTCAAAATGAGTCTTTTAAAACTTATTATTTGGAGAATGGAGTTTTCTATAATTTTTCAACTCCTAGAACACCATAACAAAATGGTGTTGTAAAGAGAAATAATAGAACACTAATAAAAATGGCTAGAACCATGCTTAATGAGTATTCTTTACTGAATTACTTTTGGGCTTAAGCCATCAATACTTCGTGTTATATTGCAAATAGAGTTTTTAAAAGACTCATTCTCAATAAAACATCTTATGAGCTATGAAATGGTAGAAAACTCAATATATCAGACCTAAGAGTATTTGGGTCCAAGTGCTATATATTGAATACCAAGGATAATCTTAGAAAATTTGATTCCAAGACCAATAAAGGTATATTCTTAGGGTATTCCACCTCTAACAAGGCATATAGAGTCTGTAACAAGAGTTCAATGGTAGTTGAAGAGTCTATGAATGTTGTTTTTTATGAATATAGTAAACTTGATCTTGGAAAATATGTTTTTGTTGATGATCTTGTAGGTGACTTTGAAAAGCTAGAATTGGAAGATATTATAAGAAGAGAGGAAAAAACAAGGAAGGAGGTGAGTCATCAAAAGTAGATGAGGAGCCACAACATCTACAAGAAGATGAGCCAAGCCAAGATCTACCTAAAGATTGAAGATTCTCCAAATATCACCCTAAGGACTTGATCATTGGTGATACCTCAAAGGGTGTAAGTACTAGATCACAACTTCATCTTTTAGATAATAATCTTGCTTTTGTTTCTCAACTTGAGCTAAAATCAATTGATGAGGATCTTGATGATAAGTGTTGGGTGCTTGTTATGCAAGAGGAACTCAACCAATTTGAGAGAAACAATGTATAGGAACTTGTCCCTAGACCTAAAGAACACTCCATTGTAGGTTGCAAATGGGTGTTTAGGAATAAGTTAGATGACAAGGTCTTATCACAAGGAATAGAGCTAGATTGGTCGCTAAGGATTACAACCAAGAGGAAGAAGGCATAGATTATGATGAGATTTTTGCCTCCGTTGCAAGATTAGAGGCTATCAAGATACTTTTAGCTTTTGCATGCCACATGAATTTTAAGCTTTTTTAAATGGATGTAAAGTGCATTTTTGAATGGAATTATTGAGGAGGAAGTCTATGTTGAACAACCTCCTAGTTTTGAGTCATATTATTTTCCTAATCATGTTTTTAAATTGAACAAAGCCTTATATGGATTGAAACATGCTCCAAGAGCTTGGTATAAAAGGCTTAGTTCATTTCTTTTGAAAAATAATTTTGAAAAAGGAAAGATGGACACCATACTATTTGTTAAAAAGCACAAGCATGATATACTAATTGTACAAATTTATGTTCATGATATCATTTTTGGTGCTACTAATGAGTCTCTTTATGAGGATTTTACTAAGTGTATGACTAGGGAATTCAAAATGACCATGATAGGAGAGCTCAAGTTCTTTCTCAGTCTACATATCAAGCAAACCGAATAAGGGATCTTCATCAACCAAGCCAAATACATAAGGGAGATACTCAAGAAGTTTGGCATGGATGGTTAGAAAGTAGCCAAAACCCCCATGAGTGGTACCATCAAGTTAGACAAAGATGCATCGGGTAAGACGGTAAATGAAAAGAGATGTCGAGGTATGATTGGATCTCCACTTTATCTTAATCCCTCTAGGCCGAATATCATGTTTAGTGTATGTATGTGTACTAGGTTCCAATCATCTCCGAAAGAATCTCATTTAAATGTTGTTAAGAGAATTTTTAAGTATTTGCATGGCACAATTCACTTAGGGTTATGGTATCCTAGGGATTCATCCCTTAGTCTCATAGGATATTCGGATGCAGATTATGCGGGTAGTTTATTAGATAGAAAAAGCACTTTTGGGACTTGCCAATTTATAGAAGAATGCCTAGTATCTTGGTTTAGCAAAAAGCAAGTGTTGGATGCCTTATCCATAGCAGAAGTCGAGTATGTTGTTGCAAGTTGTTGTTATACCCAAGTCCTTTGGATGAAACAACAATTAAAGGATTTGGCAAAGTGATTGATCACATTCCTATTAAATGTGATAACACCAGTGCTATCAATCTCTCTAAGAATGTCATCCAACATTCTAAGAGCAAACACATAAATATTAGAAACCATTTTCTTAGAGATCATGTGCAAAAGGGTGATGTTGTGTTAGAATTTATTGACACAAATCATCGACTTGTAGATATTTTTACTAAACCTTTAAATGAAGATAGGATGAACTTTATTAAGAGAGAATTGGGAATGATTGATGGAAGCTCCCTAAAGTGAAAATTTTTTATCTTATGTGTGATATTGCTATGTGTATTGATATTTGTTGATTTGTGATATTTGTGTATGATATAATATAATGGATCACAATGATTTCAAAATTTAACTATTTTTTGATTACTGACTCATAATTCGTGGTCGCTATCCTTCCTTCACAGTCGCGAATTACAAGTCAATTTCGCCCAGCTGTCAAACATCAATTCACAATCATGAAATTTCTGCTCCACCGCGAATTTTGATCAAATTTCAAATGTTTTGACCTTAAGGTGCATATTCTTGAGGAAAATTTATTGATTACTCACATTTTCTGAAATTCGCGGTCGCGACTCATATATTCGCAGACGCGAATTAGAGTAACCGCTTAGATATTTAAGTGATTTGACTGCCAACAGTTTCCAACTCTTCGTTAATTCATTTCTAGCCGTTTTTACACCCCTTCAAATGCTATATATACCTCTTTCAATAGTGTCTTCCTCACTTCTATTCCAAACATCTTCTCTCCCTTAATTCTCTTTAAAATTCTCCCAACCTCTCTTCCTCTCCTGTTATGGCTCCCAAAAAGTTCTCCAGAGTAGATAAAGGCAAGGCAGTGGCTCAACCCTCTGCACCCTCCTACCCTCCATCTCATGAAGGCAGTTACTAAGGAAGAAAAAGAAAGATTTAAAGCCAATCATTCTCCCAAATAAGATACCCTCAACCTTTATGCTGGAAATCTTGGGTATCAATGCAGAAATTCAAGCTTTCCTCTCCAATTTGGACTGGAACGAGTTCATCTTCTGAGAAGAACCCGGTTATGAAGAAATCATGCAGGAGTTCAAGTGCATCATCCAATTGAGTTGAAAAGCTTATTCAAGGGCTAGACAATAAGGGTTAGTGTTTCGGGCCTTTGACGACCCTTTTTATATTACTTTCAACCAACTCTCATCTTTTTTCAATTTATAAGTTGAAGAAAACATCCATTTCATAATTTTCGCACTTGATGTTATCTATTCCGAGTTTTGGTCAGAAATCTCCATAGAAACCAAACACAACCCCCACTCTTCTTTGTCTAAACAGATCAAATCCCTACCCCTTTGGATACTCCACCGTATCATCACCTTTTCTGTAAATGCAAGAGGTGATGGTAATGAGAAAGTGTCCTAAAAAGACTTGGCATTCCTTTTCTGCCTTGTCAAAAATAAACCAATCCAAATTGGCCAGTACCTTGTGGATCAATTGATTCATATGAGTACCAAACCCAAAAGCAAATTTTTGCTACCTTCACATATCACTGCCATATACCATTTTGTTGGAGCCTTTGATGAGAAAAAAGAAAAATTCCTCACTAAAAAAATTCTACCTTCACAAAAATTCCTAGATCTCACCTACCTTATTAACGCCAAGGCTATTCATTCGGACACCTATGTGTATACCCTAGGTGCTGTTGGAGCAAAGAAGATGGAAACTTCACAAGCCTCAAAAAAGAAGAGGCTCCATATTGTAGAAGGCACAATTCAAGTCCATCCTCCTCAACCAAAACACAAGTCTAAATTGTCTCTTACCACCATTGATCGAAAATTGGACAAATTGATGAGGATGATGAAGAGAAGATTCCTATTTTTATCACATCTTCACAATGATATGGTGGATCTTCAAGAGAAATTAGGGGTTCCTCCTTGTCATCTTTCAAACTTTGCCAAATTTAAAGATATACAAGATAAAGATGACAATGAAGAAGAAGTTAAGGATGGAGATGAAGCAGAAGGAGCAACAAATGAGCAAAAGAAAGCATCTTCTGGAGATGATGATGATTCTCCAATCCTCTAGATTAGGGATCCTTTGTATTTTTTTTCTTTTTGTTTATGTTTCAAACTAATTGTGATCCCACAGTTTTATATATATATATATATAAAGTTGTTTATTTGCAAATTATTGTCTTATGTGATTGATGAATTTTATCTTGATTTTTTGCATTCTTATTTTGATCCTTATGTACATTTATGCTTGTTTTCATTTCCCTTTTACACCCACTTTTTAATCTCGCCAAAGAGGGAGAAATAATAAGAATTTAAGTTCAAGGGGAGAAAATAATAACTTAAAAATTTTAGCATAAGTTGAGGGGGAGCATCAAACCTTAATACTTAAGTCTTTTCAATGATTGAATGTCATACTAAGGAAATTTTTACCTTGAGCATTATTCATTGAAATTTTTCCTTAATATTTATGCATCACTCCAACTTAATATTTATGCACCATTTTCCCTTTGGATCAATCTAAGTTGTCAAAATCAAAAAGGGGGAGATTATTAGACTAAGATGGTTAATACTAAGTCCTAAACGTCTTTTGATCTTGACAAAGGAGATTGATCAATTCTAATGTTTCAATTAAGTGTTGTTTTGCAGTTTTTAGATAGTCTATAAATTTGAAGTTGGATGAAGTCCATAATCTCTAAAGAAAACAAAGTGCCTCCTAATTTGCGACCGCAACTTCATAATTCGCGATCGCAAATTAGACTAAGGCAAGTTGACAAATTGGACAGACGAATTCGCGGGTCACTTCTCTGCCACGACCAATCCAAAGAAAGGAGAGCCAAAGTCACAGAAGAATTCACAGTGTGTGTCACGCCCCAGTCGCGACCGCGAATTTCAAAGTAACTCAAAAGGGAATCAAGTCCATAACCACAACATGAGAAGTGTCCCAGGTGACCATTAGAAGACAAAAATAGCAATGGTAACTTATGGGTAGCAATCGCGAATCATGTAGAAGAAGATGAGCATTTTTACAAACGAATTCGCATCCTAAGTCGCATCCTGTGCAAGAAAAATCGCAACCGCTACTTTTATGAACAGGTGAAAGGCAACAACTATTGTTTCCTGGTAAAGCACTCGGAAGTTGACATGTGGACTAGCCGTTAGACATAAACGGGGATTTTTGCCGTAATTTTTGGCTCCCATATGAAAAATTGGAAAATAGCGATCTTGAAAGAGTAGTAGCAACCATGAATGAAGGCTGACAAACATTTAATGCAAAAATCTATCTAGCATACTTTGGAGATTTGCTACAAGTTTTATTGCAACGTCTCTTTGGTGGGTAAAGGCTATAAATACCTCACCAAACATATGTAAATAAAAAAGAATTGATAACTTTGTAACCAAACTTTTACAATTTTGCTACTCAATCTTTTCAATTCTTTTAAGTGATTGTTTGGTGTAAGCATAAATACCACTTGTAAAGGTTAATGTGAGCCTGTGAAAACACTAAAAGAGGTTGTTGTGTGAGCCTTAAAAACACAAGTGCAAAGGTTGTTGTGTGAGCCTTGAAAACACAAGTGTAAAAGTTTGGTGTGAGCTTAGAAACACCATTGAAAGATAATAGAACACTCAATTGCTAAGAATTGGGGAGCGGAGTAGGGTCGATTATACCCGAGCCACTATAAATTTTGTGTCCCTCTTCTACTCATTTTCCTTCTTACATTCTTGTTTTAATTTTTTATACACCAATTCAACTCCCCTTCTTGGTGTCTAGGGCCAGCAATAAGAAGTTTTATTAAGAATTGGTCTTTTGAAAACTCGATTTGCAATATAATATGAAGTATTCATAGCTTCGACCCAACAGTAATTTAGCAATGAATACTCATTGAACATAGTTCTAGCCATCTCTACTTTTGTTTTTCCTCTCTACAACACTATTTTTTTGTGGTATTCTAGGAGTTGAAAAGTTATGAAAAATAAGAATTGAAAAGTTATGAAAATCTCATTCTCTAAGTAATAAGATTCAAAAGATTCATTTTAAAATTCTTTCCGATGGTCACTTTTATAAAATAAATGAAGTAACCTTTTTCACTTTAAATCCTTTTTGCAAAACTTTTAAAAGCATCAAAAGTATCATGCTTATGAGCTAGAAATAAAACCCAAGTAAACTTAGAGTAATCATCAACTAGGACAAGTGAATAATATTTTCCACCTAAACTAGCACTTCTATTAGGTTCTATTAAGTCCATATGAATGAGTTGAAGAGTTCTAGATGCACTTACAATGTTCTTTGCTTTGAAAGAAGATTGTTATTGCTTTCCTAGTTGGCATGGACCACATGTCTTATCTCTAGAGAACTTTAACTTTGGAAGACCTTCCTCTAGCTTCCTTTTTGATAAGCTTTGTAAGATCTCCATGCTAGCATGTCCAAGTCTTTTATGCCAAAGCCAAGCTTCATTGCTAAGAGACACAAGACATTTAAAGGATTGGTTAACCAAATTGTCTAAGTCAATTAGGTAGGTATTACCTTTCCTTTCACCCTTGAAAACTACCTTTTTATTTACTAAAGTGGTAACTCTGAATTCTCTAGGGTCAGAGGTTACTTTATTACCTTTGTCATATAATTAACTTACACTAAGCAAATTGTGTTGTAAGTCATCAATAAGTAAAACATCATTAATAAGAGAACAATCATTCTTACCAGTGGTGCCAATGTCAATTATCTTACCCTTAACATTGTTTTCAAATGTGACATTGTCACCCTCCTTTTCTCTTAGGGCCATGAATAGTCTTTTGTTGCTTGTCATGTGTTTTATGCATTGACTATCCACATGCCAATCATTTGCTTCATTGGTGGTTGCCAAACAATCCTACACAACACAAGTAAATCATCTTTACTTTAGTACCCAAGCATACTTGGGTCACAGGGAGTTAGATTTAGAAGGATCCTCTAATTTAAGGTGTGCCTTCCTAATATAACAATAAATGTTTATGTGACCAAACTTCATGCAATAGTGATATTGGAGTTTAGACTTGTGAGTCTTTCTCCTATACATTGCCTTGGTATGAGTGGGGGGGGGGGGGGGGGGTTTTATAAAACCAACATGATGTGACTAAGAACATGAACATGAATGAATAGGTGTAGAAGTAAATTTTATGTGTGTGTTTGACTAAGCATGCTTTTTATTGTAAATGTATGCATGATTGGCCTTCCTAAAAATAGGCCTTGAGCTTTGTTGCACTTTTCCTTTGACCTTAGGCAATGGTGATTTAGTGCTTTGAGCATTTTTCCTTCCAACCACCTCAATACTTTATGTTTAAGGTGTTGAGGCTCTAATAAATGTTGCGAGTGAAGGTGTAGAAGATGAGGCTCCATTGAAGCCTAGACCATGCCTAACTAAGGGAGGTCTTTGTGACATAATAAGTGTACCCAAAGCTTTTTTTCCCTTATGAAACTTAGAAATAGAGTTTTTAAGCTCAATGACTTCACCCTTCAAGAAGTCATTCTCTTTTCTTAATAAGGTTAGGGATGAAGATGACTTGGATAGACTCTCTATAAACTTTTTGAGTTCTTCATTTGAAGTTTACAATTCACTTACAAGACTGTTTAGGGATTTAAACTCATCCTCTAATTTGGTATATCTCTTCTTGTAAGATTTCATTTGTGACTTATATTTGTCACATTTCAAAGTGAGAGCTTTTAAAAGCTCATCATCTATGTTGGTCTAGGATACTCAATCCTATGATTAAAACCTCTTTTGATCTTGACAAAGTAGATTGATCATCACTAATGTTTCAAATAAGTGTTGTTTTTGCAGAATTGAATCATTCCCTCTAGAAGAAATAAAGAAGTTG
>CATIWR010120637.1:0-37160 GCA_949677035.1 Omphalea diandra | reverse complement strand
GATTTTCATGCTACTTCGAAATTCATCAACTTCTTTTCTTCTAGAGGGAATGATTCAATTCTGCAAAAACAACACTTATTTGAAACATTAGTGATGATCAATCTACTTTGTCAAGATCAAAAGAGGTTTTAATCATAGGATTGAGTATCCTAGACCAACAGCTTGGAGGGCCAATTCCACATCGATCCATCTCATTGATTCCCTAACAGAACACTGAAGGTAGAAGAACTACCTATTATAGAGGAGAGTATTTCTAATTTAGTGAACCAAAAGTTTGGTTTTAAGGCTTTATTGGGAAATGATGTTGTAGCATGCTTCGTAGTTAGCTAAATATCTTTCCCGCATGATCATAAGTAGTAGGAGGCTTATAAAGACTATGCACTGGCTAAACAAACCATGTAATTTACCTTTTTAGATTTCTTGTCTTTAGTTCTTCTTGCTTTTCCTTTTCTTCTTTTTAAATGTTCCTTTGAACTTTATTTTATTATTTAATTTGTGGAAAAATAGGCTAGTAGTTTTGCTCATCTTTTGAAGACTCGATTGGCAAACCTTCATGGCTTTTTTGGGACTTAAATAAATTGCATAAAGGAGCTTGAGAAAGAGTTATAAGGGTTAAGTAAATAACTTGCCAAGAAAAGAAAGTGAACAAAGCCACCAAAAGATTGAAACTTTGAAAGGCGAGTTTTAAAGTTAAAGAAGAATGAAATGTTGACCTAGACTATTTGTCTTCTACTATCAAATATGCTTCTAGGTTGTAAAATGCCATTGAAAAGGCTTTACAAATTGTTGATTCTTTTTTGGCCTCATTCCCATTAACTTTCAAGATAAATTGATTAAAAAAATATTAATTTTGTCTTTTTAAGGCCAACTTTGAGTTTACGAAAGAAGTTTTTCTTGATGAAGGCCTTGCTTTTTCTTTAGTAGAGGTGGTTGAAAATATTATTGAAAAAAGGATTATGCTAATCATTTTCCTACTAATGTTATGACTATTGGGTGAATAAACATGTAAATGTAACATACCAATGTAAATACAAACCCTTCTAATAATGAATAAAATTTTCTTAGTTTTTTCAAATATTAAAATGCAATTGTTACTCATTATTTACATAGTTTAATGTGTTTGTCCTTTAATATGTTAAGATGTATGGGCGAAGCTATGCTTCCATTACTAGTACCAATTATTTTTTCTATGTTTGAATATCAAACCTAGGCACCATGCAAGGCGAAGCTTTACTGCCATTGTTACTACCAACTACTTTGTCTAGGTTTGGATATAGAACCTCAATATTGTACAATACTTTACTCATATAGAAATTGAAAACTTTTCAGCCTCTTCTTCTTAACTAACATTGTGGCTATTGCTTCATTTGTTATAGTGATGTATAGATGTAATTCTTCCTTAGGGTTTGGTCAACTTAGTAATGGTGGTGAGGTGAGGAAAACCTTTAGATCTCCAAACACTTATGACAATCTTTTATCTATTAAACCTTTCTACAATCCTTTATTTCCTTATGAAATGGTTTTTTACTAAACAAGAAATAAACCGTCCTACATTATTAATACGCCCATTTAAATTTTATATATCATTTATAGTCTTAAAAGGTTGCATTTCTATGATTGCTTTGATTTTCTCTGGATTTCTTTTCTATCCCTTTCCTGCTTATTATATATCTTAAAAATTTACCTACAATAATTATTAATGTACACTTTTATGGATTAAGCTTCACACCATTTTCTCTAAATATATATAATACTTGTGTTGGATCAATGAGTGATCTTCGTCCTTTCAACTTTTGATAATAATGCCATCCACATATGCCTTTATAGTTATCCAATTAGATGTTTGAACATCTTGTTTACTAATCTTTGATAGGTTATGCCTACGTCTTTCAAATCAAAGGGCATAACTTGAAAACAAAACATACTTTACTATAATAAAGCTTATTTTTTTATCTGCCCTATTCATTTGTATATAATGATTCCTGTTTGTCACATCTAATAAGTTGTATCACTCACGCTGTGTTATTGAATTAGTCGATTGTGTTATATTGGGAATAAGAAATTATCCTCTTGAGTTGTTGCACATGATTTCGTGAAGTCTACGTACATCTATCATTTTTCATTTGTTTTTTTTTTAAACTAGGACAACATTTGATAAGAATTCTAGATAATGAAATTCTCTAATGGCTCCTCTTTTAAGTAGTTTGTTTGTTTCTTCTAGCATTCTTGCGTGTTTGTCTAGTGCATGATTCTGTTTTTTTGTCTTACTGGATTTTAGAGGTGTCAATATTTAAAGAATGTTTAGTAATTAAGGGGTCTATGCAAATATGTCTAGTTATTCTTGGAACATAGAAGTTATAACTATTTAGATGTTAATAGGCTTATCTGTCCCCATCCATATTCCTTTTTTGCATGTTTGTTTCCCTTGCTAGTTTATCTTTCTCCTGTCTGTCTAATATTTCTAAAAGATACTATATGCTTGTAATATTAACTACTTGGTTTAGAATGTAGTTTGTATAAACCTTTTTTATTGGTCTCTTTGGATGATCGAAACACCTCATTCTACAAGAATTGTCATGCAGTGATATCACATACAAATCGTTGCGCTAGTGTTATATAATATGATTGGGGTAAATTTCATTAACTATCATTCAGTTTCTAATCGAGACGCTTAATTGTTCCTAAATGAAAAATTGTGAAGCAAAAGTCCCTCAGCTCAAATTAACATGCCTGAAAATTGACCTAGCATCAACTAGTCCATTTTAAAATAAAAGCATGGACATGTGGCACTACACATCAGACTCTTTTTTCTTTTTCTCCACATATTAGATTCTCTTTATTTTTTTTCTTTCTCTTCAAACCTTTCTTTTGATAGAAAATCATAAACCAAATTGTTCTTAAAACAAAACTAAAAAAAACCAAAGGTGACAACAAGAAGATCAATTTTGTACATATTATGAAAGTAACCACAAAAGAAATAAAAATGAAGATAATAACTCAACAAAAGGTTAATAAAAGAAACCCATATGAACATTCAAGTGCCACTTCAAGCACTGCAGATTACACATAACACCTTAATCAATAATACTAACTTCAACATTTCTAATGGACTATAAGAATATAACAACAACATAGCAAAATTCTTCCTGCTCTGATAAATCTCACGTTCTCCATGAAACACAACCACCATTGAACACTCAGAAAACCCTAAATCATAAACCCTTAACCATTGAATCAATCATAACAAAACCCATCACTGCATTTTTCGATAATTGTTTAATCACCAATAAAAACTTATTATTAATTATTGTAAGCTCTTCTCACTATACAAGCATCCACCACAAGCATAAACATTAGCCCTTCCCCCTTCCCTTCTTGTCCACCACCACCCATCCTTGATGTTCACCACTGATGCCATCAATGATAAAGACACACTAAACAACTACAATCCATTAGCCCAACCATATCTAAGATTCAAATGATCCGAATTTTACCTTGATCTTATCGAGTTTATGCTGAACTTGGCCAGTGTAGGCCTTCGATCGCTTTTAGCTCTATGAAATCCATGATAAGACAATGAAATTTGATGGTGGGTGATGCCTAATAACCATGTTTCTTTAGTTATGATAGTTTCATGATCGTGGTAATAAATGGGGAATAGAGTCTTAGGGATCTAATGAGGAGAAGGTAATGACAATAGAGATAATGGTGGGTTTAGTTGGTAGGAAAGTGAGGGAAAACAAAAAGTTTCACTCTTGGGTTTTGAGGTTGAAAGCCTCAAAGAGAAAGGGAAAAAAAAATGAAGAAAAAGCAGATAAAGAGATTTGATGTGTGATGTGTGTGTTCAGATGTAGAGAGAGAAAAAAGGAAAAAAAGGGTTTGATGTGTGGTGCACATGTCCATACTTTTATTTAAAAATGAACTGGTTGATGTCATGCTAGCTTTCAAGCAGGTTAATCTGAGTCAATAGACTTTTACTTTACAATTTTCCATTTAAGGATAATTAAGTGTGTCGATTAAAAATTGAAGGACGGTCGATGAAATTTACCCAATATGATTGTCTTAGTATGACATTGTAAAAGATATCCACATTTGCCTCCTTGAATGTAATTTCTCTATCTAAAACTAAATCTTCATCACCAATTGCAGCTTCAAGGAAATTGATCCTTCTACATGTATATGCTTTTCTCCTAAACTAACTAGAGGTATCCGAACTGGTTGTAATTGATTTATATTTTTCTTAAATGCCCTAAATGTTGTCAGAGTAATCAGGTTGATTGAGCTTCTAGTGTCTACTAGCATTCTTCCTACCAAGTAGTTATTCATCATCCCCCTCAATCACTAAGGTGTTTGCATGAAGTTCTAACATATTTTCCCTATCTGTGTGATCAAATGTAAGAACTCCAAGCCGTTCTTTCTACTTTTTTGTTGTATTATATATTGATTATTGACACTTTCTTCTCTTCATAAGGTTGTCTTCAATCACTAAGGTGTTTGCCTGAGGTTCATTCATAATAGAATTTGCCTCGTTATTCCTCACTTTCTATTGCCTTTTCTCTTGATATGACCATGTTGGACCGTGCTAGGATATAATAGATCATTGTGTTCCATTCCCCATCTAGTGTCATGTACATTTCGACCCTATCAATCAATTTATCTTAAGTGTTAAGTTTATTCAAATGTAAAGATTTGAACATTTTACTTGACTTGCAATTTCATCATTGCGTCAATCAGTATTTTTAGATTAAAGATGATCAATTTGAATGACTGCTTTATTAAATCATTGTACAAATTCTTTAAGTGTTTCGTCCTTTTTTTTTTTTTTTATGGATTTTGTAGATCAATTAAAGCATTATTCAAATGTAACGAACCTGGCTCAAAATTGTGCTGCTAGTCGCTGAAAGTTTTAAATTGTTCCTTCCTACAAGCTTCTATACCATTCTTGAGCACTTCCTATGTCTGAGTGAGTTTAAAAGTGTGCAGCTAACCCTGCAGGCAAAAAGGAATAATAGTTTGAAATTCTTTTAACATAAAAGTTTTGAAATCATCTAAAAGGTTTTAATGTAAAAGAAAAGTTGAGTGAGATTAAATATTTGATTGTGGTGCTTCGCCATTTGTGCCTTTTCCTACATTAGTGTATTGCTGGTCTTATCTGCCCCAAAACTTATAGCTCATTTTATTAAAAATTTCTTGTTTGCTGGATAGTAGAGCAATGTTCACGTCAGGTAATCTCAAATCTTAGTTTGATGGATCCATTTCAATGTTCTTTAATCAAAATGCTAACAAAGTTTCAGTTCATCTTCGTTGCACCAAAATGATAAATAGTATTTCGACTAGACAATATTAAAGGACTGATAATACATAGACTTACATAACCTAGTAAAATAAGAAAATATACAAGCATACCAAACTAGATATATAAATCTATAATTTATAAGATTAAAAATAGACTCACATAACAAAACAGGAAAATGAAGTAAATTTCAAATGATCTAAACTCTAGATTTAGAAATATATAAAAAAAAAAAAAAAGAAAAATATCATTTTTTTTCTTTAACTTTTAATAAAATTTCAAAAATTGATAAAAAAAAAAGCATAAAAATTAATTTAGTAAAAAATTAGTAAATCTAATGGTGCAAGAGTATTGCTTGTTAGATTTTCCCAACGATAACCTAAAGAAATTATAAGGAGTAAATCTATTAAAGAAAGATAGAAAGGGAAAACCTATTATTTTACTCTATAGATATATTTTATTTTTTTTACAGTAAAATAGATTTTTTCAGTCATAATTAATCATTCATCTATAAAAGAAAATATTTCTAAACTATTAATATAAACTTAATCCTTAACACAACCAATAACTACATATTGATCTAGTTCTAATATCGTGATACTATTTTTATCATCAATTTTTTCAATAATTTTGTATTTTATTAATTGTAAAAATCTCTACCATATATAATGTTATGATGTGATGCAAATTGAAATTCATATAATAAGTTAAATAAAATATGAGAAATGACAACTAATAAGTTATCATTCTTAACTATTAAACAATCAATTTCAAATAACAAATTTTTCATTAAAAAAGAAATAAATTCTCAGAAAAAAGGAAAAAAATAACTTTAAACAAAAATTCTCAATAACAAAAGACAAAATTAATAAAAATTAATAAATAAGGTAAATAATTATTTATTAAAAAATAAAAAAAATATTTCCAACAAGAAATTTCAATAATACATCTAAATCAACAAGATATTAAAATTATTTGTAAAGAAAAGAGAAAAAAAAAAGTGGTTAGTTGACCTTATCTTCCTAAACCTAGGTAGATTGATGGATATTATTTGTCAATTGTGCATTAAATGGGGAAAAAAAAATGTATATTCAATAAAATTTGTGTGTATTGTCTTGTAGATGAGAGATTTACTTTCATGTTTTCTTAATCTGTTTTTAGCTTTAAATATAGTTTGATAATCATACATTTTTTTTTGTCAAAATGATTAAAAAACTCCAAAAAAGTGAATCAAATGAGCCCTTAAATTCATTTTCAATTCAAAGAAATTCAATATATATATATATGAATGATAAAATTTAAGACATTTACTTTTCATCTTCCAGCTGGGCAATTGGGTTGGTACCGTATCAGTAGGGCCAATTGGTATAAAAAAAAAAATTGGGGTTGGTTGGAATAATCTCATCTGTCCTTTGGTTTGCTAACAAGTACCAAAATTTGAACTATAGTATCATATCAAATTTCAGTATTGGATTTTATAATTAGATCTTAAAATTATATAACATAAAACCAATTTGCTTGCAATAAAGTTCTAGACATTTCAATCACAAATATCTGATTTTGCTTATCATTTTTTAGTATGAAAAGAAATTATTATTTTTCAATACACATTTCTCAACTTTAAATTATATATATATATATATATATATATATATATATATATATATATATATATATATATATATTAAATATATAATAAATTTTTATACTCTCAATAAATAATTATATTTCTATAAACAAATCTATCCAATAAAATATATATATATATATATATATATATATATATATATATATATATATATATATATATATGAAATCTGTAATAAGTTTTTCATGCACAATCAGATGATATAGAGTGAATGAGACAAAAAAAAAAAAAAAGGATTGAGTTTATAAGGTTTCATGTGAAAAAGAAAATTAGAGATTTAGTTTATTTGCAACTAGAAGACCAATAATAATAAAAGCTTTTATGAAGATTGAGCATTAAATAAGCTTGATTTTTCTATAAAAGTACATCTCCGATCACCAAAATTCTATAAAGTAATTTGTTATTATATTGTGTTTGGTTCAATTTTAATTTAAAATTTATTTTCATTTATAAATGAATTTCTTACATAATTCATTTGTAAATGAATTTCTATATTTGACATACTATAAAATAAAAGTAGAAGTCATTTCAAATGAAATGAATTTTATAGTTGGTTTAAGTATACAATTTAATAAAATATTTTATTTTACAAAAATATCTTTTTGTTTTTTAAAGATTTTACAATATAAAAAACACATAAAAAAAAAAAAGAAAGAGAGATAGATAGAGTAGAGAGAAAAGAGAGAAAGAAAAAAGAGAAAAAAAAGTGAAAAAATATTTTAACTAAGTGTATTTTTGTAGTGAAAAATTTTATAATTTTGAAATTCATTTGTAAATTCTATCAAATTTGATTTATTATACCCAAATTTAAGGATTTAGTGAATAGAATTTCAAATAAATTTTCATTTATACTAAACACAAAAAATGTGAATTTACAAATGAATTTCATATACATTTAATACAAAAATACAATGTTAGAAAACACAAATCAAAATTCACACAATTAATCGAGATGAAATTTAGGTTCTCAAACGAAGCTCTAAAAAAAATGTTCTTTAATATTATTATTCAAATTTTAAATGAGAGGATTTTAAGTTGTTTGTGCTAATACAAAAAAAAAAAAAACTATTAAAATGGTTTTAAATTGTTTTGACAATTTATTTTTCAAAAAAAAATTTTTTCATTTAAAAAAACGAACACTAAAAACTCAATACAAATTTAATACCGAACATCCCATTTGTAAGCTTTTCATAGACAAATTTCTGAAAAATTAGAATTGGAATTGTAATCCAAGAAAAAGCTTATGTTATCAAACACCTAACTTAGACAATCATATCAAGTGAAATTCTTTCATATCAATCCCTTGATGTATAAAGTTCAAGTTATTCTAGGTTTGACACAAGAGACAATTTGCATCAAATTATAAATTGCATACTAAACATGGTTTAAAAAAAAATTATAGCACTCCTTGAAAATGAAATTTCATGTGATGAGTAAATTCTTGGCAAAAGTTGGAATTACAGAAGCATCAATCAATTTCATGAATTAAAGACGTAAATATTACTTATTTTCCTTCTTTTTGTCATAAGAAGTAAAATTGATGTAGTTATTATTAGTGTTTTAGCCTTAAGTGATATGAAACCATCTGGAAGTAATTTATCAATATAATTTTATGTTCTCAATATATAAAAAAACATCCTCTCTTATTAATGCTAGCTGCAGTGACTTTATTCAGCACCAACCACACTGTACCCCTAAAATTGGAAAAAAAAAACAAAAATTGTTGGACTTTAATTGGCCCATGTCCTTGGATTCTTTGTAGGTGCAATATAAACACCACCATATGTTACTTTCAATGGCCATAGAATATCAGGATTCTTCTGACTGGGTTTAGATTGGAGAATTCTTCCTCTATAATCATAAAATACTAAATAATGTAGATATTTGTGTCGGCTGAAACGGTAAAAGCGTTTATGTTTTTTTTTTTTTTTTGTCATATTTTCTTTTAAGTCTGAAATCGCTGAAATTTTATATATAAAAAAGATAGTTTCTTTTTATAAATTTATTAAATTCAATATAAATAAATCGATTTAAAAGTTTTTTTTAAAAAAAATAATAGATGAAACTCATTATTATATTAAGAAAATAAATGATAAATGTATTTTTCTTAACCTCTGTGATTAAGTTATAATCCTAGGGCTAGTACATGCAGGAAATATTATTCTTCTATGAATATCATAATTTCGATATATATATTTTCTTTATTTTTTTTCCTAGCTGCCTTGTTTGATTTTAAGCTTACACTATTATAAATGTGGCAAACAGCTGTGTCGGTAGAGTTGAGCTGTTGGAAGGAAATTATTTTTGGGATTATAATTTTTGAGTAAATTTAAATGAGATCATTTTAGATGGTTAGCAAATCGAATCATTAAATCAAAATAAAAAAATTAGATCAAATTCAATCACTCATAATTTTATTAAGTTCAATTAACTCCATTTTTCTTCAAACGAGCTTTTAGATCAAACAAAAACTGGCAACTCTAATTACTAAATTTGATAAGTAATTTGTTCTCTAACTAGTATATTGAAAAAGTAATCAATATAATGCATAAAGAACTGTAATTGAAAAAGTACTCAATATAATACATAAAGAACTGTAATCGCTAAATTAAAGAGAAACAATAGTGTATATATATATATATAAAAGATCAGTTTTTTTATTAAAAGAATATTTTAGCTTATTTTATAAGTTAGGTTAAGATTTTTCATTTTTTTTTTCCCTTTTGTAAAGCATTGATCATAAAACCCACATCAGTAGGGATAAACAAATGGTCGGTTCGATTTTTTATTAAAATTAAATAAATCGAATTTTATATATTTAAAGTTGAACTGAATCAAAAATTTCAAAAAAGTTGAATTAATTTAATCGATTAAATCGAAATTTATGTGCCTATAAATCAAATTCAATTTATAAAAATTTAATTTAATTATATATATTTTAAATATGATTGTAATCAAATTAATTTGATTTATTAATAATTTTAAATTAAAAACTGAAAATTAAATTTTTTAAATTAAAAATTAAACTAAAATCAAACAGAATCAATTCTATTTGATTGATTGAATTTTTGCTGAACCCTGCACGCCAGCTTCAAGTTAGATGAGCTCATCCATTTGGTCTCCTCGGCTCATTTTACACGTTGGGTTGCATATAATATTTTTTTATGCGTTGGCATAGTTTGTGGGGATGTAGAAAATCTATTTAATATTTTTTTATTTTGTAAAAATAATATCTGAAACGGAAAGCAAATATTATTTTCATTAGACTTTATTATCAAATTTTAAATTATTTGAAATTATTATAATTAAACAGGATTTGAAATATATATATTAATGCCACATGCAATACCTTAGAATATTAGAAATGCATGTATCTTGTTTTTCTTTAAATAATTCCTTTTCTATTTCAGCATTATATGATTAAAAAAAAAAACATGGTATTTGGTGGCACACAGTATCTGCAGCCACTGGTTGGTGAATCAATTATTAAGAATTTTTAAATTAGCAACCCATTTTCATTGAATTAAGCTTAATTTTTTTAATTCTTGTTTTTTTTTTTCAAAAATAAGAAGAAGGTTACGACCAGAAGATAAATTTTCAGAAGCCTGAAAAACAGGTGATTTATTAAACTATAATAATTTAATCTTTTTATTTTTTATATAGCGCAAAGAAATTCTTAAAATTTAATTTACTAAAGAAATATTCTTCAGCTCCATCTCAAAGAAATGAGAGTAATGATCTAGGATATAATGGTCTAAAATATTACCATTAATAAAATATTTTTGTTTTCGTTAGAGACATTGAAATTATTTAAGGGATAAGTGTTGCAGTTTGAATTTTTCTGGAAAATTTTATAAAGTTAATTTTGTAAATCATCAATGTTGAGGAATTGACAAGATTTATTATTTGATTACAAAATAAACTACAAATAAAATGTAATAAAAACAAAGTTAAAATTTTTAGAGCTATTAGGAACCATAAAAATTAACAAAAGATATATTGGCCTAATGTTTAAATAAATTTATATCCTATCACAAATTTGTAATTCGATCTTGTTGGAATATGAATCGGGTCGTCTAATGATGGGTAAACTCGGATCCATTTTCTCTTAATTAAATCTGTTTTAATTAAAGAAATTATCATGATAAACAAATACTAGTAGTTATTATTTTTTCTGCAAAAAAAATTTTTAGATTCTGAACAAGAAAAAATTTTCTTGTGATTTTTTTTCCAAACTAGTAATGTAAATTGTTGATCTATTTAAAACTTTAGCAGCAAAAATCCATAACTACAATTATTTTTTCCTCTACTTTTTTCTTCAGATTTGAACATTTTAAAATGAGTGATTATGTTTAAATTTTTAAATGTTAATTGTAATTGCAATTACAAGTTAAAATTGAAGAAAAAATGTGTACTTTAAGTAGTGTTATAAAAAAAATATATCATTTTTATTTCATTCTACTCTGGTATCATTTTACTCACCTTTTCTTTAAAAAAAATATAAAACTAATTTTTCGCTTAGAATAAAAAATGAAGAAAATTTTTTTTTATGTATAACTTTGACTAATGAATATAATTATAATTAATGTGTAAAAGTTTGGATATAATAACCTATTTTAAAAGATTTGAATATAATTATAAAATTAAAAGATACTCCTTTGTTATGAGGCCAAATATATATATGTTTTTTAAAATAAATTTTATCCATAAAATTAATGAATTTTACAACTTGATCTACAAATATAACAATAATAATGATATATCAAGAAGTATGAAAATATAAAAACGATGAAACCTATCTAATTAAAATTTGAAATAACAATTCAATATAAAGTATGCTCAATTCAGTGATCAATAGAATAATAAATTAACTCTTGTGGTTTTTAAATGAGTTTGATAACTTAAATATCATTGATAAGTTAAAATTCACTGTTAAGAATAAACATAAAAAATATAAAAACTCAATAAAAATAAAATTTTCATGAAGAAATAATATATAATTCTAAAAAATGATAACAAAAATCAAATATAAATACACCCAAATATTAAATCTTTATCTGTGAAGGTATAGAAATAGAAGATATAAATCTAGTTATATATATATATATATATATATATATATATACACACACGCACACACACTAAGAATTTTTATATAAATAAATGATTACATTAAATAATTATATAAATATTATAATTGCATAAATAAATGAGCTACATTAAGTTTATCTTTTTTATTTTATTATTTCATATTAGTTTACTTAATTTAGATTTTTCAAATGAGTAATGATCTAAATTAAAAAAAAAAAAATTCCTTGAATCCTTGTTATAATTGAAGTTAAGATTTTCTTATCTTTCACAAATTTATTGTATCTTAAAATAAATAAATAGAAAAATTACGTTGTCTTAATTATTTTTTAAACTATTAAGTACAGAAATAGATATTATTGAAAACTAAATAGATTACTATATTTCTTCCTTTTTTTTTCTTTTATTACTTTTTCTTATACATTCTTTAATTATTGAGATTAATTTTACTTGTATATCCATTGATTGTTAAGATTTGTTAGAACTCTTGTATTATTATATAAGCTATTTTCCATCAATGAAAACAAACATAATTGATACAAAATTATTATGGTATCAGAGCACGTTTTCTAAAACATTTTTTTTTTCCACCATAGCTGAAGAAATCAGTCAAAACTCTACACCTCAAAAGACCTAATCAACCACCATAAATCCCACCCTAAACATGTACGATCCATCATCTCCATACACATTACATCCTTTTGATATCCTAGAAATCATCCTGATTTCTTGTCTTCTCAAAGAAGATAATTATCCAACTTGGTGAAGAGCCATGACTAATGCATCATTGGCCAAGAATAAATTTGACTTTGTTGATTATCTCGTCCAAGATCAGATTCATCTAATGTTCCAGCCTAGATTAAGAGCAATTCCAAGGTTATGTCATGGATATTTAATTATCTTTACCCATCTCTTCATGATATTGTCGCATATTTTGATATTGCAAGAGAGATGTGGATTGATTTGGAAGAATATATTTCGCAAGTGAATGCTGCTCGTCTACATCAATTAAAGACTCAAATAATGAACACGCAACAGAAGAGGATATGTTAGTGGCCGTGCATTACAAAAAGTGAAAAGAGTTTTGGGATGAATACAACACTTATTCTCAAATTCCACTATCAACCTGTGAAACAGTAAAGACACTTTCCATTGAGAAAGAAAAAGAAAAGATTCATCAATCTAATACATATATTTAAAGCCAAAGCAAAAATAAGCGAATATGTTGATATGGCAAAATTTTCTTGAGTTTGGTTTTGTTTAAACTTAAATGGAAAGTTATTTTTAGAAGTTAATTTATTCATTCATTTGTCATGTTTTGTGCATTAATTAATCCTTGATTTATGGATATGTTTTTTCTTTATGTGACTTCTTGATACATTAATATTTGTAAATGTAACTACTTTTTTTTAAAAACATATTACCTGTCTAGTCTATATATACGATGTTTGAATTTTATGGTAAATATAAGTTAAAATTGTAATTTAATGTGGTATTGATTAGTTGAAATTTTTTTTATAACAAGTGGAATAATTTGATTTTATTTTAAACAATTATGTATAATTCAATTGATTTTTATTTTCTTTAACTTTATAAGAAATAAAGTATTTATTTAAATTTTAGCAATCATAATTATAAATGAATTTGAAATGACAATTTATTTGGTCTACTTTATTATCATCATCTAACCTCCTAAGAATTGATAAAAGAATAGAAGAAAAAATATTTTAATAATCAATAAAGTTTATTTTTCATACATTGTGTTTTGAAACTTCAACAAAATAATTGTGAATATCAAAATATACAAAATCAATCATTTATTATATTTGATATTTTATAGATTACTAAAACGAAATATAAATTTTATAGCTTTAAAATTATGAAGAGATGAAGTTTATTGTGTGATATTACTATTTATCATATTTTTTAATTATATTTTATTATCAATTTTATATACAATTTTACCTCCACATTCTTCAACAATTTAACACTAGTTTAAAACCATGCAAAGCGCAAAATATTAACCAGTTCTTGATAGGATTGAATGAGAAATACAATGTGGTGCATTTTTAAATTTTGAATACTAATCCTTCAGCTACTTAGCAAGGACATAAGCAGTTGTTTCACAGGAATAAAAGCAATAATAAATTGCAATATTGAGAGGCACAATATCATTTAGGCTTCTGCTTTTGCTACATCTAAAGGTAAAGGTAACCCAAGACCTCTCGATTCTTAGACCACCACAAGTAATTGCGATACATCAAAATTGTACTGCGATCACTGTAAGAAAACTAAGCACACAAAGGATATATACTTTGAATTGTATGGTTATCTAGATTAGTGCGAAAAGAATAAATCCAAGAGTTCATGAGGAAAGGCAGCGGATCAAACTCAAACTATGGAGACAATAGCGCATTCTACTGGATCACCAATCAAGAGGCCTCTTCAAGAAACATTACACACAACTCATGTCTTTGTCAAATCTTGTAAAGACACAGAACACTAATCCAATTACTAACTTTGCCGGCAAGGCAATTTCTTTATTCAATGATAATATTGAATGGATTTTTGACTAAGGTGTTACCGATCATATGACTTGCTAAAAAGATAAAATGCATGATGAAATGCCTGTTATTCTTAGCTCTTCAATTAAAATTCTTGATGGTTCTTTTATTCCAATTAAATCATATATTTAAATTTCAAATTGAATCATGTTCTTTACATACGTTTTTTTTTTCTTGCAATCTTATTTCAATCAGAAAATTAACCAAAGTCCTAGATTGTGCTACTCATTTTTCCCTTCTTTTTTGCACCTTACAGGACCTAGCCATGAGAAAGCTGATTGGCATGGATGAACTCAGAGATGGTCTTTATTATTTTTGGGCACTCCATATCATTATGGTTTGTCAAATTCTACCCATGATGCGAGTATTATTTTATGGTGCCAATAAATTGGTCGTTTATCTATCTTCAATCAATAGCCCAAACCTTCATAGTGTGAAGAATTTGAATAATTATGATATTTTTTTTTATCGAGCTAAGTAAGTTTATCACATTTTTCCTAGTAGCTCTACTAAAACTCAAAATGCTTTTGATTTAATTCATTGCGATATTTGTGGTTCTTATCAAACTCTATCAGTATCTAGTGCTCATTATTTCTTGAGTATTTTTTATGATTATGTTAGAACTACATGGGTTTATTTGATGAAAAACAAGATTGAGGTTGATTAGCATTGATCAGGAAAGTAGTGGATAACAAGGAAATTCATGATGCGAAGATATGTGGAAGGAGTCTAGCAGTGTTACATTTATTGTTTGCAGGTGATAGCTTTCTATTTGCTAGAGCACCTATTCTAGAGTGTCACAGATTGAAAATAGTTTTGAATTATTCTGAGTGAGAATTAGGACAAATTCTTTCAGTATACATGTACCCCAAGTAACTAGGAGTCAGATTTTTAATATTTTAGAGGTGACTAAGGTTCCTACACTTATGGGAAGATTAAAGAAGTTAGTCCCCAATAATTTGAAGGAGTAGATGTGGAAGAAATTGGAAGGGTAAAAGGAAAAGGCTATCTCTTGTGCCGGTAAGGAAATACTAATCAAGTTTGTAGCTCAACCATTCTTAATTATGTTTTGAGCTACTTTAAGTTATCAAGTTCTCTTTGTTCTGAGATTCAGAGCATTATTAGCAAATTTTGAAGATGCTAAGGTGTCGAATTGATCGATATGGAGGGTGGTTAATGGAATAAAGATTGTGTGACCCTAGTTTTCCTTTCTTTCAAAGCAGCGGCCATTTTACAAGTTCCTATCAATTTTTCAAAAAACTCTGCTGTGTCAGCTTGAGCTACCTTATCAATTGCAGTAACAAAGAACAGGGACAAACGGAGCAATTATAGAAGAAAGTAAAATGGAGAATTATATCTTCTTTTTATATTTCTCAATTGTTAAATGTTTATGTCTATATATAAAAAAAACAAAAAATAATTGCCAAGCTCTATTTCCTAACCTCATAATCCAATTTATTATTGCAACCAAATTTGTTACTGTAAAATAACTAACCTTGTCAGCTCACTTAGCAACAACAGATGCATAATTTACACATGACAATATTAACAGCCTCCTTCAAGATGGAGCTTGATGAACATCAATCATGCCCATCTTGGATAGTAAATGATTGAGAAAAGGAGCTGAGAGAGCCTTAGTGAAAACTTCAGCAAGTTGTGAAACTCTTAGAATATGTTGTGGTCGAAGGAAACCTTCTTTGAATTTATCACGAACAAAATGACAATTAACTTGCAGATGTTTCTTGCGCTCATGAAACATTGGATTACCAGTAATGCGAACGGATACTTTATTATTGTTATGATTTGTATATTGTATATGGTGTACATTATCTTAGCTTAGCATAGCTTAGTTTTTTGTTTGTTAGTTTATCTTAGCTTAGCATAGCTTAGTTTTTTGTTTGTTAGTCATTGAGTTAGAAGTATTCTAAAATCATCCCAACATGAGCTGTCAAGTTAGTTATAACCATTTTTTGTATATAAAACCATGTGTACAACATAAATATTCTTTGAATGAGAATGAAGTTCTCTCATTTTTGTCTATATCCTTTCGCTTGATAATATTTCAAGTCTGTTCATGGTATCAGAGCACTCGATCTGATATTTTAGCTATTATTCAATGCTGATTAACAATAATGGAAGAGGAACAAGCTGTTACTCTTACTCGTATGACTAGAGCAGCTGCAAATGCTACTGCAGGAGTTTACGAGGGAGGTATTATACAATGACAATAGTGAAGATCCACTTGTTTTGCAAAGTTTGGATCATCCCGGAATGGTCTTAGTGACTCCTTTTAGCCAAACTAGTATTCACACATCAAGTCCATTTGAAATGTGGTGCATTTGGACTTATGGGGGCTTTATAGACAACCTTCTTTGATTGGTGGACATTATGTGCTAACTATTGTAGATGATTTTTGCAAGGCAACATGGACTTGCTTATTATCAAATAAGTTACACACTCACTACTTTTGCTAATTTTCATGCTATGGTTAAAACTCAATTTGAGAAAAGAATAAAATTTGTAAGAATAGAAAATGACAGAATTTATTAACAAAGAATTTCAAAAATTTCTACATGATAATGGAATTTTACACCAAAAAAGTTGCCCCTAGACTCTCCAACAAAATGGGATGGTAGAAATGAAGCATAAACATTTGCTTGAAGTGACACGTTCCTTGATGTTTCAATCCAATTTGCCCAAAAAAATTTGGGCTCATTCAATTCTAATGGATACGCACATCATTAACAGATTACCAATTTCTTTTTTGGGTTAGGAAACACCTTATAGAGTTTTGCATAACAAGAAACCATATTACAAGCATTTAAGAGTCTTTGGATGTTTGTGTTATGTAGCAAACACTACTCACAAAGATAAATTTGAGACGAGGAGTTTTAGATGCATTAGGGTTAAAAAACTTTTCAAGTTATGACATTGAAACCCACAAAATCTATATTACTAGTGATATTGTGTTTCATGAATCTATATTTCCTTTTAACAAGTCTTTAGAAAACACTGATGCGTCAGCCCTTCCAATTGTGTTAGAATTAGATGAAATGGTTAACATTCCTCAGCTTACTCAACCCATATAACTAGAAATTCAACTATATGACCCAACACCTATCCTAGAACATAATGATAATGAGCCTATTTCTTACTTGCTAGCTGAAATTAATCAAAACCATGAGGAACCCATCTTTGCACTTAGATGCAGTACTAGAATAAGACAAAAACCAAATTAGCTCAATGATTTTGTAACAAATATGGTTTCTACTAGTTCCTTATTTATAGTCATAATTTTTTATTAGTCTCAAAGGTCACAACAATTGCACAACCATGTCTAATATTCACCACCAACATTTCCTTTTATTAAATCCCTTTGTTTCAATAGTGCATATTTATCCTTTTTGGCACGTGTCTAACATTCAAGAGCCCATATCATAAGGGGAAGCTAGTATGAAATGAAGAATGGGTTAAAGTCATGACTAAGGAATTGGTAGCACTTGAGCAAAATGAAACTTGGTAATTAACAGAATTACCACCAGGAAAGAAGGCTATAGGCTCAAAATGGGTGTATAAAACTAAATTGAATGCCGATGGAAACGTTGAAAGATTTAAAACTACGTTAGTTGCAAAAAGGTTATGATCAAATGGAGGGGATTGATTTCTTTGAGAGGTTTTCACAGTAGCCAAATTGGTTACTGTCTGAATTTTTCATGCTATTGTATAACAAAGAATTGGCTTATTCATCAGATTGATACCAATAACGCCTTCCTACATGAGGAAGTATATATGGTGCCCCCTCAAGGCTTTTTTAAAGCTATAGATGGACAAGTTTGCAAGCTTAAAAGGTCTCTATATGATTTAAATCAGGCCTCAAAAACATGGAATTCTCAGTTTTGTGCTCATTTGAAGTAGTATGGTTTTGTTCAATCTGGTTCTAACCAGTGTTTGTTTGTTTTATCTTCTAATTCTCATTTTTTAACACTTATTATCTATGTGGATGATATCCTTATTACTAGGACATGTGAAGACAAAATCATGGATGTCAAGCAATCTTTTGATGTTGCTTTTACGATTAAAGATTTGGGCCATGCCAAGTATTTCCTTGGCCTTAAAATTGCAAGAGGAAACACTGACACTTACATTTGTCAACAAAAATGCATCTTGGATATAATCATTGATCCAGGATTACTTAGAGCAAAACTAGTTTCCACTCCATTTCGAAAAGGTCAAAAATTATTTGTTGATAAAGGAACACCACTTGTTAAGCTTGATAAGTATTGAAGATTATTTGGTCGCTTGCTTTATTTGAATCTAAGACCTAACATTATTTTTGGTGTCTAACAGCTCAGTTAGTATGTTAATTCTCCATGCCAATCCCACGGAGAAGCTGCAATTCATCGTCTTTGTTACTTAATAGTTCGTCCATCCACATGTCTATTTTATCTAGCCAATAATTCTTTTCTCATGGAAGCATATTAGATTCAGATTGGGCATCATGTCCACAAAGCAGACGTTCACTTATAAGTTACTGCATCAATATAGGATCTGCTCTAATATCGTGGAAAACAAAGAAGCAAGCCATGATCTCTCGATCATCGATGGAGTATCATATTTTGGCATCCACAATACGCGAATTACTTTAGATATCCTATATTCTTGTTGATTTTCATATCTCTCTTCAGCTGCCAATTATAGTATGGTGTGATAATCGGTATATTGCCGGAAACTTTGTATTCCATGAACGCATAAAACACCTCTTTATTGACTACCATTTAGTATGAGATAAATCCAAAGAGGGTTTTATCAAGTTGTAGCATATTTCTACCAAAGACCAGGTGGATGATATCCTTATAAGAGGTCTCCCTAGTCCATAATTTTATCATTTACAGTCTAAGTTAGTGCTTGGTGGACTTGGTTGATTTCCACCAAGCACCAACTTGACAAAGGGGATGTTATGATATGTATATTGTATATGGTGTACATTATCTTAGCTTAGCATAGCTTAATTTTTTGTTTGTTAGTCATTGAGCTGGAAATATTCTAGAATCATCCCAACATGAGTTAGCAATTTAGTTATAACCATTTTTTGTGTATAAAACCATGTATAACAAAAATATTCTTTGAGTGAGAATTGAGTATTCTCTCATTTTCATCTATATCGTAATATTTCAAGTCTGTTCAATTATCATGCCAGAAAGGAATTGGCAAGAATAAGAGCATATGAAGATCAATAAGCAAATAGGAAATCCATTAAAGTTCATAGTCAGTGCTTGCCATTTTTCGGTACTTAACTTCAGCGAAGGAATACCACTAATTACTCAAAAACTCATTATTTCAATCCACCTAGTTACCATTGGATTATCACCAGCATTAAAAAACAAACAATTTGAATGAATAAATTAGATTGGCAACAAGTAAAATGCAAAAAACTTCAGCTTTGGGTTGTTAGTTTGATTTGATCAAATATTTCACACACTGTGCTATGAAATTGAAGATTAAAAGCAACAGCCCTCTAATACGGACTTGTGTCAAGCACTTTACAGGCACATAACAATAAAACTACACTTCTCGCCAAATAGACCAAAACTAACCCATACAAGCACTAAACCATAAATCCCCTCTCCCTCTCTTTCTCTTAAAAAAAAAAAAAAATTACTATAAACCCCTTTACCTTTATCATATTTAACTACGTCATTCCATGCATTTTAAAATTATACTATAAAATCCCTAATCTTTACCCTGTGTTGGACCTAGTGCACCAAAAAGGGGATTGAATTGGTGACAAATTTAAACCTTTGATTTTAAAGGAAGCTCACACAAATGAAAGAATAAAGAAAAGGTCGGAGAAAAATGAACACAAGTTTTATTATGGTTCGAGTATTAACCAACCGTATATCTAGTCTCCTATTCACCAATTGGGTGTTTCACTAAATCACTAGTATGTTATAAACTCATACTCAACCTTTACAAGTGTTTTCCCAAGGCTCATACTCAATCTAGTGTTTAGGCGCACACCAAACCTTACAAGTGTTTTTCTAAGCTCACACTCAACCATTACAAGTGTTTTCCAGATTCAAACTCAAAGCTAAACAAGAGTTTTCTAAGGTTCACTCTTAAACCCTAACCCAAGGTATTTAAAGCTCACGCTAAACTATGTACAAGGAAATAAAGTTATGAGAATTTACTTTTCAAGAGTTTTGACACAATTTAAGGTTATTCTCTTGCATTCAAGTCCATTTGGTGGAGTATTTATGGGCAACAACTATCAAAGAGACGTTACAAACAAAACAATTTCTAAATCTCTAAGTTGTGTTGGGTGGGTCTTGTATTAAATGTCTCTCAGACAAATTTCATAATTGTGACTGATCATTCACGATCGCGATTTCTCTTCCACAAAAATTGTTGAAATCGCAGTATAGAATCCCATTTGTATCTAACGGCTAGTCCATGTGGCACACCACCATTGGTCTTCCAAGAAAAATAACCATTATGTTCTTCGAGCCAGACAAAAGTTATGGTCACAATTTATTTTCTTCTAAAATGCAATGGCCACTACAAATCCTTCTGTTTGACAAGGAGATGTTGCTCCATCAAGTCGTGGTCTCGACCAATATTTCACCTTCACAAATTTTGATATACCAACGACTCTTTGGGACATTTGGCATGCTCTGGTTGAGGACTTGATTCCCTTCATGTAAGTGCAAAAGTCATAGTTGCGAAGATGGACATGACTTCTATCGCGAATTCTTTTGTTTCATCTTATCACTTTCTTAGCAAGATTGCGGTTACGATTTTCTCCGCAAAATCATCTAACCTAACTTCATCTATTCTTACAAGATAGCAATCGCGAATTTGAAGTTCGCTACTGTAAATTAGGATGCCTTTCACAATATTTGAGACTTAGACTCTCATTCAACTTTCAATGAAAACCTATCTAAAAATTTGTAAAATCAACACTTAAAATTGATGTTAGAACATATCAATCTACATTGTCAAGATCAAAAGAGAGTTTTGACTTAGGTTTGATTAATTTAGTCCAATAATCTCCCCCTTTTTTATTTTGATAACTTAGATTGATTTTTCAAAGGGCAAAAAATGCGTAAATGTGAAGTTGAGATGGTTATCAATGTTTAACAATTTAAACTTGAAATGCAATTAAACTAATTGAAATTACTCCCCTTCAAATTATACTTCCCCTTAATTATAACATGCAAGTTCACTCTCCCCTTTTGTCGAGATAAAAAAGAGAGGACAATGCAATTATAGGGATAAGTATAAAGTTATGCAAATAAAGAATATTAAGAATAACCATTGAGGGAACAAAAACTTTAACTTTTATTAATATCAAACAAATACAAAATAAAGTCAAACATAGAATAATAATAATAAAAAAACTTGTTGGATCACATACTTAGGCCAAAGACAAAAAGAACATAAACAAAACAAGAATTACAAGCCTAAGTAAGAAAAACTAGAGGGTTGGAGAGATGTCATCATCACTATCTCCAACTTCTTCACCTCCTCCTCCTTGTGACTTATCTCTTTCTTCTTCTTTTTGATTCTCTTCTTCTGGTAGGGCACTTCCTTTTCCTCAAAATCAGGAAGATGACAAGGTGTTACACCCACCTTCTCTTAAAGATCCACTAAGTCACTGTGAAGGTAAGAAATAAGAAGAAATCTCCTCTTAAACATTTTCATCACCTTATCCAGCTTATTGTTGATGGAAGAGAGAAAGATGGAAGAACATTTTGGTTTGGCTTTGGGCTTAGGAGATGGAATGGGTTGGGCACTTTCCTCTATCACAAGCTTTTTCCTTTTTAAAACATAAGTGGTTTCTTGCTTCTTTGCCCCAAGAGACCCCAAGGTACACACATAGGTATCATGATGATTACCTTGGCATTAATCAAATAAGGCAAGTCAAGGAAGTTCTGAGATGTAAGTATTTTTTGGTGAAAAATTTCTCGTTTTCCTCATTTAGGGCTCCCGTAAAATTATATATGGTTGTGACATGAAAAGGGAGGAGCAATTGGCTTTTAGGCTTTGTAATCATGTGAATCAATTGACCTACAAGGTATATGCCTGTTTGAATTGGCTTGTTTTAAGTAAGGCATAAGAGAAATGCTAGGTCTTTCTAGGAAACTTTTCATTCCCATTATCCCTAACATTGATAAAGAAGGTTATCATTTGGTGAAGAAACTAATTAGTAAGGGTCTTAATATATTTGGCCACAAAAGTTTTAGGGTCATGTTTGGATTTAATGCAATTCTTTGACCAAAATTCAGAATATATTATATCAACAGCAGAGATAATGAAACAAATATTATCTCCTACTTGAAGGTTACAAAGAGAAGAAAGTTAGGCAAAAGTTATGAAATAGGGGTCTCAAAAGCTTTAAATACTAAACCATACGCGCTTACTTTTGATTTAACCCTTTTTGCTTGAGATAACAGTGCACTTGAACTCCTCAACGATCTCCTCATACCCTAGTTTATCTCGAAATATGAATTCATTCTAAACTAGGTTAGAGAGAAAGACATGAATCTCTTCCTTGATTTCAAGAGATTTAAGGAGAAAGGTGAAAGGGATTTTATTAGCTAGGATGATTTTGTTGGTATTAACTTTGAGCCTCTCTTTTTCTTCCTTGGTTATCCTTTTCATAAGGTGAAGAGGAGGAAGGCCTTGAGGTTAGGCAATGCCTTCCCCTTTTCTGCTCTGGTTAGTTTCTTAAGTGCCATCAAAGATTGAAGTTGAGAGAGTTTTGGAAGGGTTGAGAAGGGAGATGATGATAGATGAAGAGAAAAGGTAAAAGTGGAATAGATGAATGTTAGGATGACTTAAATAGGCAAAAAAATGATTAAAAAAAGGTAAGAAAATGGTAGGAATTGTATTAAATAAGCAAGCACCTATTGATAGTCAAATCAATTAATGCATGACAGTTACCCGAATTTGTGATCGCTATTAGCTGGTCGTTACCGCTAATTAATAATTTTGTGAGTAATAGATTAGATTTTCTCAAAAATCGAAGGAGTCAATAATCAACAAATTTGAATTTTGAAAAAATTTATGGTGGCAATCTAAAAATGTGACAACGATTTAAGAAAAGATAAAAAATTTGAGGAGTACCTATAAATAGCAATCGCGAATGGATAGTAGCGACCATGAATTACAAACCAAAACAAAAATCAATGAGAAATAGGAATTAACCTTTTTAGATGTAATCAACTTAATATAGTGATGATCAATGCATACATTTGACATTTTAAAAACTTCAAATGCCAAAATGAATTTATTCATCTTATCACACAATCAATCAAATCAAATCAAACATGTCAACACATAGATGTATCAAGTTAAAAACATAAGGAATAAGGGATACATTATAAGTTTAGTATTAATGGCTTGATACCAAATAACCATTTGAAACTTTATCCTTTTTCATTAGCAAGCTTCATTCACCTTTAGATTTTCATGATGAGACTTTGGTGAAGAAGTGCTCATCCTACAATATCAAACACTTTGCTTTGGTATCCAAACATACTTGGGTCCTTGGGGGTTAGTCTTAGAAGGGTCCTCTAATTTGAGGTGTGCCTTCCTAATGTAGCAGAATATGTTTATATAACCATACTTCATACAATAATGACATTGGAGTTTAGACTTATGAGTCTTTCTCTAATGCATAACTTTAGTATGAGTAGGGGGGCCTTCTCATACTATGATGAGGAGAATGTATGTAAGTGTATGAGTGATTGGGAGTAGAAGAGAATTTTGTGTGTGTGTTTGGGTGAGCATGCTTTCTAGTGTACATATATATGTGGTTAGCCTTTTCAGGCTTAGGTTCTGAGCCTTGAGATGTCTTTCCCTTTCCCTTAGGCATAAATGACTTAATACTAGGAGCAATATTCCTTTCAATTATCTCAAAACTTAAAGTTTAGGGTGTTGATGTTCTAATGAATGTTGTGAAAATGGGTGTAGATAAAGAGGCTTAATTGAAGCCCAGACCATGTCTTACTAGGGAAGGTCTTTGAGATATAATAAGTGTATCTAAAGCTTCTTTTCCTTTATGGAACTTAGAGATAACATTTTTAAGTTTAATTACTTCTTCTTTTAAGAAATCATTTTCCTTTCTCAAGGAGTGAAGAGCAGATGAAGACTTAGAAAGAATATCTACAGATTTTTTGAGTTCTTCATTAGAAGTTCTCAATTTACTTACAAGCTCATTTAAGGATTCAAATTCATTTTCCAATTTTGAGCATTTATACTTGTAAGTTTTCATTTGTGATTTATATTTATCATATCTCAAAGTAAGAGCTTCAAGAATCTCATTATCTATCTCATCATATGCATCATAATCATCACTCGAGTGAGGAGAAATACTTATCTCATTAGAGGAGTCCTCTTATGTAATGAAGTAGAGATTGGCCACTTCTTCATCTTCCTCTTCCTCACTATAGTTATCATCCCATATGGCTTTAAAGCTCTTTTCTTTTCCTTATGGTAATAAGAAGATGACTTTCTTTTGATTCTTCTTTCTCTTTTCCTTTTTATCAACTTCTTAGTCCTTCTTGATATTTTAGCAAGCTCTTTTTATTCTTTGTCACTTTTCATTTAAGTCACTTGAGCTTGAATTATTTTCTTGAGCTTTTAAGGCAATAGCCTTTTTTTTTTTTTTTTTTTTATCTCTTTGTCCTCTTAGCTTCTTCATCTCTTCATTCTTCTTGAGAGCCATCTCATGAGTGAGAAGTTTGCCAATGAGAACATTGGTTGACACCTTCCTAATCTCTGGATTGAATGTTATATACTCTTGCACCAAATTTATCTAATAGAAGAAACTTAAGGATTTTAGTATTTACCTCATAGTTGGTAAGAATTCTTCCAAAATTTTTCATAGTTGTGACAATAGCGAGGAGTCTATTTGTCATATCAGTGATGTTTGCATTGTCTTTCATCATGAAGAGCTCTCACTCTATCACATGCATCTTCAACCTACTTAATTTCATAAGAGTTATGCCCTCATGATAGTTTTCTAGTGCTTTCCATATGGCATATATAGTTTAGCAGTGTTGGACCCTCCCAATTTATCGTCTTGACATAGTGCTTAGAAGAATAACTATTGCCCTTTTGTTCTTCCCATTTGCCTTCTTATATGTTTCACTTCATTCTTCTCTTGCAATTGTCACCTTTTCTCTTTCAACCATTTTTGTTGGAGGCTTCCACTCTTTAAGTACATAATCCTATAGGTTGACAAGATCACTATCAAGATAGATCTCCATTGTATGCTTCTAAAGAGCATAATCATTTCCATCAAAGTGGGATTAAGGTAAGAGTGGATTCCTTTTTATGTCATTAATCTTTTCTCACACAATTAAGGCTTGAATTAAGAATTATCTCTAATACCAATTGTTAGCCCTAGCGCACCAAGATGGGGAGTTGAATTGGAGGCAAATTTAAACTTTTGATTTAAGAGGGAACTCACACAAATGAAAGATTAGAGAAAGGGTAGGAGAAGAATGAACACAAGAGTTTTATAGTGGTTCAAGTATTAATTAACCCTACATCTACTCTCCAATTCATCAATTGGATATTTCACAAAATCACTAGTGTTATACAGGCTCACACTCAACCTTTACAAGTGTTTTTCCAAGGCTCACACTTAACCTAGTGTTTAGACTTACACCAAACCATATAAGTGTTTTTCCAGGCTCACACTCAATCTTAACAAAAGTTTTCCAAGGTCATACTCAAACCTAAATGAGAGTTTTCTAAGGCTTACTCTTAAACCCTAATCCAAGGTGTTTAAAGCTCACACCAAATTATGTACAAGGAAATAAAGTTATGAGAATTTACTTTACAAGAGTTTTGGCACAATCTAAGGTTATTCTTTTGCATTCAAATCCATTTGGTGGAGTGTTTATACGCAACAACCACCAAAAAGACTTTATAAACAAAATAATTTCTAAATCTCCAAGTTGGTTAGGCAGATCTTGCATTAAATGTCTTTCAAATAAATTTCACGATCGTAATTGATCATTCGCAGTCCCGATTTCTCGTCTTGCATAAAAATTACTAAAATTGCAGTATATAATCTCATTTGTATCTAACGGCTGGTCCACATGGCACACCACCATTGCTTTTCCAAGAAAAATAGTCGTTATATTCTTTGAGCCAGACAAAAGTTGTGATCGCGATTTATTTTCTTCTAGAGCACAATAGCCACCACAAACCTTCTGTTTGATAAGGAGATGTTGCTCCATCAATTCCCAGTCTCGACCAATATTTCACCCTTGTGAATTTTGATATACCAAAGGCTATTTGGGACACTTGGCATGCTTTGGTTGAGGACTTGATTCCCTCCAGGCAAGTGCAACAGTCACAATTGCAAAGATGGATGTGACTTCCACTGCGAATTCTTTTGTTTCATTTTCATCACTTTCTTGACAAGATTACGGTTGCGATTTTCTACCCAAAAATCATCTAACCAACTTCATCTATTCTTCTTATAATATAGCGGTCACGAATTTGAAGTTCACCAACGCGATTGAGATGTCTTTAGCAGTACTTGAGACTTAAACTCTCATTCAACTTCTAATGCAAACCTATCTAAAAATTTTGCAATATCAATACTTAAAATTGATGTTAGAACATATTAATCTACATTACCAAGATCAAAAAAGAGTTTTGACTCAGATTTGACCAACCTAGTTCAACACCCTGTTATACTAATAACTCCTTTCATTAATTTTTTGTGTTAAATTTATGTTAAACGTCAATAATACCCTTACTTTTATTTCAAATTTCCATTTCATACCTAGAAGCCTAATCATCTATGGTCCAAAGTACTAACCCTCCTTCAATTGCTAAAAACCCATCACAATGAATACGATAATAAATGAAAGAAATAGTTCGACAAGCAACATCTCAACATTGAAACTTAAATACCTCAGTCATCAACTCCATTGTGGTCATCTCTACATTATCCACTGAGTCTTGGCCTTTCCATGTGCTTGTTAAAAAGATCAAGAAATTTGATAAAGCCAATAATTCCATAACAAGTTGTAACAAACTTTGGTCCACCATTAGCTTTGTTTCCTTCATGAATTTGCCTCAACAAAGCACTCACGCTTTGTATATGTGTTAGAATCTTCACAAATTTAGTTCAGATGAACCCAATCAATCAATCTTCAACACTCTCCAATATGTCCCACTCCTATGCCTCACTATCATACAAAATTTTGATAGAGTTTTGTAGAGTCTAAATTTATGCATATAGCCTTCAAGAAGCTCAAAACCATGAAAACCACCATCGTCACTATCACGTTTGCCACCAAAGACTGATCTAAATCAAGAACTGACTGAGAAATAATCATGAAGCCACTGGAGACGTTCTAATTGAGTAGATCTAAGTTGTCTTCTTCGATTTCGATTCGATTTTTGGAACAAAAGGCAAGCACCAACCAGTTTTGCAACTTTGGTTCGAGGATTTTTTTATTTCTTCTTCGAATTCGGCTTGAGGATTTTTCGATTTGGGTTGATTTTTTCGATGTTCTTAGATTTGGGTTGATGGGAATTTCAGATTTACCTTGTGTTTGGGAGGGAGGAAAATAAGGAAGAAAGTAAAATAAAAGTGGAAAATAAGGAAAAAAAGGTATTTACCTTGTTTGGGAAAAAGGAGGAAAACAACAAGGGGGAAAAATAAACATTATTTTACCTCTTTTATTTTCTCTCCAAAACGGAGAGAAAATATAGAAGATTGAATGAATTTTTATAAAATTACAATCGTACCCATAACTTTTTTGTTTTCTCTAATTTATTTTAATAACTTTGTTTTCTTCAATAAAGGGTAAAATATGAAATATATGAAATAATATTTTTTCTTTTCTTCTATATTTTGCTTTCCAAATAAGGAAAAATAAAATAATTTTCCTTTCTCTTCCTTTTATCCAAACATAAGGAAAGAAAATAAAAGAAGAAAAATAAAATTTATTTTTCCTTTATATTTTCTTTTCTCCCTGCATAATTTTCCAAACATAGGTGTTAGAGTTTGATGAATTAGGGATTCTGTTGAATATAAGAAATTGGTAATTTGTTTTGATGTTTGGAGTTTTATAGCTTAGGGATTGAACCCTCGGCTATTTGATACTGCAGTGTCCTCCCATGGCTGTATAAAGAAATGAGTTTTTTTATTTTTATTTTTCTTTTTATGAATTTATTGAGTCAGTGATGAGTTTAATGAGTTAATTTAGGTGTATTTTTATTATTAAAATAAAATATAAATTTTATTTTGATCAAATTCTTTTTTATTAATGATATATATTCATTTTTAACGAAAGAATGATTATTTAGTGTAACAAAACGATTGTGAAAAGGTTTATGATATAATATAATTTTAAAATATGATAAACGATTTAGTTAAATATATCAAAAGTCAAAAGATTTATATAAACCGTCAAAAGATTTTTAATTTTGCAAAAAATCAAACATTTGACCAACAAGTAACACCCATTTTACCATTCAAGAAAACAGAAAAAAAAATTGAAATAAAAAATAATTTCCTTAAGATAATTTCAATCAAGTTTTGTTTCGTTAATTTTAATGGAGGTGAGAAAGGTGGCAACCAGAAGAACATCGGAAACAAAAATGCAAATACCTAGCTACTCGTGTTGGGACTTGAACGCATCACTACAACCAACCTCTCCTATTTTGCCTGTTGACAGCGAAGTGAATTGCAGAAGAAGGACAACTGGGTTTGAAGAAAGCATGAAGTATGAGACTACGATATGAGCGACCCATGTAGCAATTTGATTTTTTAAAGTCTTCTTTCTTTCCCGTTATGTGCTACGTGTATCATAGCTTTTTTTTGATAGACTAAAATTATAAATAGTGAATAATAAATACAATTTTGAAAAAGTAAATAAAATATATATAATTTATTTACTGCACATGCAGACAATGCATGAATGACTTGACAGTTAGTTCATAATATTATTTCAATTCATTAGACCTTTATGGATAATAATAATAATAATAATAATAATATACTATAGGTGAAATTTAACATTTTGTGTGGTATGTGAAAGTTAAAGCTTATAACATAATTCTTTATATATCTCTCCCTCTACTATTATGTTATAATATATTTTTCATTGGATTTAATTGAGATGATTTCATTCAAATAAACAATCCACAATTTATTTTTAGATGGCTAAATTAGAGTGGACCCACTAACTAGAATCTCTTCACGACCAGTTAAAATAAGAAAAATGTTATCTAATGTATCAATTTTGTACTAAAGTATTTTACACCTTTACATAACATTATTTTGTTGGTCTCAATGAATATTCAGAGGTCATCTTGAGAGTGAAATCAATTGTAATATTTAAGGCATGTTAGGTGGGATAGGATCAAGCATAGCAAAATTAAAGCATTACTCTTCAAACAAAAGCCTTTTTTTTAAAAAAAAAAAAAAAAAGAATAGAAGGCTTTTGATTGAGACGTTACGTTCTTGCAAACTCAGAGTACAAGAATTGGATAAATGAAAATGGATCTTTTGGCAATCAAGAGTTAAACAAGATCAATAAAACCAAAAGCAAATGTGAACAAATGAAAAGTGATATAAATCATCAGGATTCATTCTTGAAGGTAGCTTTTCTTGGCTTCAAGAATCCTTAGTTTCATCTTTATTCTTCCTTTTTCAACTTTGCTTCAGATGAACTGAGAACAAGAAAAGAAAATTCCCTACGCTAACTATTTATTATCTTATGAAAATTCTATTAGAACTTGAAAGAATTATAGTTAGAGAATGGCCAACTTTTAGTCCACTTAATTCTTTTGCAAACTTTAACTATTCTTCTTTTTTCTTTTTTCTTTTTTTTTTTTCAAACATGAACCTACAATTGTCAGCATGAGTTTTTCATTTGTCAATGGCTAGGAAAAGCCAGCTTTGGACCTGACATCCATCAAGAAGTAAAGTTTTTAGCTGGCATTACTATAAAGCCTTTGCAAGGAGGAACTGGTTGCAGAAGGATAATTGTTCGACAAGAACCCCCCAACCCCCTATAAAAAAAAAAATAAAAAATCATTGTCGTTCCACTTCTTTCTGCGGCCTCACCACCCATCTAATGCGGAGTAATTTTCTTAGCCACAAATCATGCCTACCTGATATTTGCTAAATAAGAAACACAACATTGGCGAAAGTCAAAAAACGTATAGAACTGTTATTTACCAAGCTTTACTGATTGCACTAAAGATCAGCATTACCACAAATATTGCCAACATGTCTCATTAAATACATGATCAGATATATTACTAACCAAATTGTGCCACAATCCAACCATCCAGACAGTTCTAATACATGGTTCGTACAGATTTTTATTTTGTCCGAATAAAATTTTCTGTTAGGAAACAAATCTGGGTGTCAAACAAATTTACAATATACCCAAACATAAAATCTGTCCAGATGGAACTCTTTCTCAAGGTTCATCTTACTTCTCTTATTCATTTCCAGGCAATTGCTCACCTCCTGCCCATATTACAAAACATCTTTTCCTCAGCATGTCAAATTTGGAGAAAAGGAGTTTACAACCTGAAAATACAAACCAAATTTATATCAGATGAGCATGTCCTGTGAAGGATCAGTTGATGCCAAAAAAAATTTCCAACCACAACTTCAGGAGTGTAAGTTGCTTTCAGGGAGAAGGGCTTATATTCTATGCACGTAATCTCAAAGATTCTTCACAATAAATGAAACGGATAAAAAAACAGTAGTCCAATAAAATTCTGCATCAAAAAAACATCATGCAACTGGACATAATAATACATCTAAACAACTGCAGCAGAAAGACTAAGCATTATAATTGTTACTCCCTTTGGCTACCTGGATGTTAGCCTGTTTGTCACCAGTCAGATAACGATATCACCCATACTAGATTACACTTGACCTAGCAAACCTTACAAGTGCAATCCCTAGCTAGTTGGGACCAACTACATGAATCCATAGTCTCCATTTTGCGCAATTTAGGGCTATAGTTTCATAAAGATGTAGGGCTTCTAGACCCCTCAGTATTTCCTTCCATGTCATGTTAGGCCCACCCCTCTATTTCATTCCACATAATCTAAAAGAAAAATTTTATCGCATTGCGATAAGACCCGCTATGGTATATAAAAATGAGTGTTGGGCAACAAAGGCGTAACAAGTCTCCAAGGTTAATGTGGCGAAAATGAGAATGCTAAGATGAATATATAGTCATAATAGAATTGATAGTTCCTAATGAATGTATGATGGATAAAGTTGGAGTTGTTCCCCAGTCGTGGACAAGTTGAGGGAAGGAAAACTGAGGTAGTCTGGACATGTGAGATGTAGACCTTTAGAAGCACTAGTTAGAAAAGTATAACACATTAGAATAGATAGGTAATAAGGAGAGGGGCAGACCTAAGCTTTATATGGAGGAGAGTAATTTAAAATGACCTAGAGGCCTTAGATCTTTCTGAAGATATGGCCTAAGATCTCCCCAAGCGGAAAAAACGAATTTATACAGTCGACTCCAATTAGCTTGAGACTAAAGCTTAGTTGAGTTGAGTTGATCTAATTATTTAAAAAAAAAACACCAACATTATCACACACCTTCAAAGATGAAATGCTGAGGATAGATGCCATAGAACAATTAATTGACAAATTAAGTAGAAGCTGAGCCAGCAGCACAAGAAGTCGGTGTGCTGTTTTCACTTAGAGGGCTCTCTCTGTGAGCATCAGCACGATTCTGGTTTCTCCCTTCAGCAACTGAATAATCAGTTGAATGAGTTGATACAGAAACTCCATCAGCTCTACTACTATCTCTGGTTTCAAGGCGCTCCATCATATGAGTGACACCTGCAATTCCAGCATTCATATTTCTTCGGACATCAGAACCAAGATCTGACATTGAACTGTTACGAGAGAATAGCCTTTCCTTCAACCCTCTTGTGCTTCTTGAAATTGACTCTCTATACCTAAACACGTGTTAAAAAGAAATTAAAATGTTGATTGCTGATGAAGAAAAATGTATCAGATATACAACACAGTAAATATAAGAAAGTGGTCATTACAAAACTATACCTCATTGACACTGCATTAAATCTAGATTTTAGAGACTCTGAAAATGACTGAAATTCCGATGGTCTAGCTCTTTCTTGATTTGGTTGTGAAGAATGACTAGCAATACTTCTACAAATAATTAAAAGATAAAATATTAATGCAATACTTCTACAAATAATTAAAAGATAAAATATTAATGCATGAAATATGTATCGCAGCGTACACCAAACTCCACTACAAAAGAAAACCATGAATACCGATTATTAAAGGTGACTCCCTGACGATTTGTAGGTATAATTGTAGATCCAGATGCAGAAGCACTTTGATCAGGAACAACGGAAGGAAACTGTAGAGTCTGTTGTGGCTGTTCATCCCCATGAAATGTAACTGAAGCAGATGGACTAGTAACAGCAACTGCAGCTGGTTCATCTTCCCTTCCAACATGATTCAGAGAAGAAGAAACACGGCCAGAAGGCACTGCACTAGGATGAGTAGAAAATACCAAGAAGTGTGGACGACCATGGGAAGATTGCCTATTTCTATGGCTTTCCCTCCTGCCATAGTTGTGGGTCCTTCCCATAGCAGCAGCAGCAGCCAAGTGCTGGATTATACGCTCCTCAAGATCAGAATCACTTGCACCAACAGGTAACTGCAATACAATTTTTAAAGATTACATTAGTGTAACTTGGTAGATACTGCTTACAAATGTGTTTGATGACAAAACAATATTTGAAATGATGATAGAAAACTTACATGTTGCAACTCAAAATCCCCAAGTGTAGGATGACGAAATATAGTGGCATTTCTTGATGGAACAGCCCTGAAGTTCCTCTCCCGCTCTACTCCCTCAAGCAATTCTTGACTGCACAGATTGAGTATTAAATTACTCAGAAAATGTAAGAATAAAATAAAAAAAATAACAAAAAAAGGAAATACAATAACAAGGAAGACCAACCTCGCAGGATCCTTCAGACTGATGGATTGCAAACACATGGGACACTGAGAGCTTCTCTGGCACCTTCAAGTCAAATTCTAGTGTAAACATTGAGGCCCTTTTTTTTTTTTTTTTTTTTTTTCTATCTCTCTTTTTTTTCCATGTCACTTTTAACCGAATAATCCTCATTTACTAAGAAGTCCCTAAAGCAGGTGGACTTCAAAATGAAATTCATTTAACATGATGGATAAAGAGGATAAACAACTCCATAGAGACTTCATCAATTAGGATGACAATTTACATTATCCCTTCACGAAACAGACACCGTCGACTAGCTCAACTATTGAGTTTAAAATTAAAGTTGCTTGAGTGGTAAGAAAAAAGAGCCATTGACTATTTCTACAGTGTTAATGATTTTAGAAAAACAGATCAAATAGGAAAAAAGAAGACTCAAACTCTTTATACAAACAAGTTATATAACACGGAAATGGAAGCACGAAAACAAACACAGAGAAATAACATTTTCTAAAAAAGTAGGAAATAAAACAATAGAGAAATGCTGAAATGGGGAAAGGACCCAATAGAGGTTTCTGTGCTTCATAACAAACAAGAGAGCAACAATAATGGAATCTTCAGAAAGAAGCTTAGAGCTTAGACCTTACAAGTATAAGGTTTAGTAAAATTTTTATAAAATACTTTATTACTAGTCAAAGAGGAAGACAAAGGGGGAAAAATGTAAACTGCACATATAGAACTAGTAGGTGACAGTTTAAAAAAAAAAAAAAAAAACAGCAGAATGATAGGAACATTCTTATAACCTGACAACACAGTGCAAACTACACATCATCTATTATTAGTCAGTTTGGCAATGAGATCGAAAATCATTTTCGGAAAAAGTAACTCGAAATTGTTGTTTAGCTGTTTGGAATTTTTATGACTTAAACATATCAAATTTATCTTAAAAACAATTTTTAATGGTCTCAATGTAACATTCAAGAGACTGTTTTCCCAACAAAAGCTCAAACAGCAATTTCAAAGGGATCCAATATCATACCAGGAAAAAATTATACTATACCAAGATTTTGGAATTAAAAGTTTCCCATGATTCATGTCAAGCAATAATTTTATGTACTTTTAAATGTCAAAACAAACGAGTCCTCTAACCCTCCTCTCTCTAAATCAAACCCACTGAGTTCCGTAGACTTAAATATAATTTCATACTATCCATCATCTTAAGGCTTAATGAAGCATCACTGTCCCTCCAATTTTAAAACAAAATATCAGTGTGGTTAATATATCAAGCACAAGACGAAACCAAAAAGACAAAGCACTCGCGTGCACAAGCACACAATGTTGACAAATATGTTTTGAAGAAATAATAATTGTCAAAAGAGAAAAGGAAGAGAAATGTATACTGCACCATTCAAGTATACATTGGAGGTGAAACTCATGCTTGCAGTTAGTCACCTGCAAAGCAAGACAGACAACAGAATATTTCACCACGAAAAATGCACATAAAATAAGCAGATGAAAGTAATGCACAGAATTCAAAGAGTAAATCTGGATCAGAACTAAGAAAAAAGAAGGGGATAATAACTGATGCATAGTATAAAACATTACCGTTGAAGGATCACTTTCACAAAATTCTTCAAGGCAAATGCTGCAAGCATCATCACAGGACTCCTGAATTCCTCCTTCAACAAAAGCTGCAGCTGATGTCATATGAGTTTCCGGTTTCTTAGCCTCCTCCATCCCTGGAACCTTTGAAACACCAAGAAACGAATGATAAAATAATATTTTCAATTCACAGTGAAATGACATGAAATGAAATAGAACACTTTTAAGCCAAAAAAAGGCAGTTGAAAAAAGTTTATTCTTAAGATAAGCAAAATTCAGATACATATAACATCTTCAATGACTAGGGAAAAAAAAAAAATAAGTATTTGAATTCATAAAACATTCACCAAAGAATTTTAAGGAAAAACTGAAAAAAAAAAAAAAATCATAACAGCTTGGGGTCTGATACAATAATTAGGTCCACCAAAAGCTAAACGCTTAATTCACAGCTTATTTTTCAAACTGCAAAAAGGGTCCATCAACAATTGAGACTATTCAGTACCAACACAGTATTACAAATTCAGGGGGTCAAGGCAAAGTTCTTCCCTTTACAAACTCATAGAAGAACTGTTTAAGGTATATTTGGATTCCCTCACATTACAAAAAAGAGAGATAACTATTCCATCATATCACACGTATAAAATGTTTTACATGATATTCATTTCAACCAAAATTAAGCTACAATCAAGGACAAACAAATTAAACCCAGATAAGAAAATAATCAATAATGATCCCATTAAACAACAAAAAAACCGATCAAAACAACATAAATTTTGTCATTTAATTATTTTTTTAAAAAAAAGAAATCATCAAAATTCAACAGGTAGAATAAAGAAGAAAAAATTGGTTTACCTCCATTAAGGGATTGGAAAAGCTCCAGAAAATGGCTGAAGAAAGAGACTCAAGCAATACCCATCAAAGGAAATGAAAGAAAGATAAAACCTTTATAAATTACAGGGCTGGAATATAAATGGATGCTAGAGATCTATGGAAACCCTAGAATTCAGGGAAGCTAAATAGAATGATGATAAAGATCAAAGAGAGACGGACCAGACGTGGCCACCTTTACCTTTAATTATTTTTTTCTTTTTTTATTTTTATTTGGATAAATTATAAATTTGATACCTAAACTTTTTTATTTTTATTTTTTATGTTTAAATATTTTTTTTATTTAATTAAATATCTAAATTAATAAAATAATTTAATATGACATTTTTTCCATTTGAAATGATACCAAATTTTATGTATTATTTAAAATAATTATATATAAATATATAATTTCTTCACTCTAAATATAAAATTTATTATTTTTTTATTTTTCATATATTTAAATAAAATTTATTTTATCAATATAAAATTTATTTAAATATATATAAAAAGTAAATAAAAATAAATAAATTTTATATTTAAAATGAAAAAATTTTATATCAAAATTTTAGATATATAATTAATAAAAATAATATATAAAATCTGATATTAGATCATATAAATATAATAGAATTATAAATTTTATAGTTCATATAAAAAAACATAACATTAAAAATAATTTTATCAATTCAAATACTTAATTAAATAAAAAAAATTATTTAGGCATTAAAATAAAAAAAATTCAGAAACTAAATTTGTAATTTTTACTTTTTATTTTTTTCATCAGTGGGCTACTTGGCTTCGTTCGTGTCTGTTGGATCTTCTCTTTAATTTTTGGGGTTGGAAAACAATCCATACCCCCTCAGTATAACACAACGCTTGCAATACTTCAAATAATAATAATAATTGGACCATGTCTCATCTCATATAGGGTTTTTTTTTTTTTTTTTTTTTTTTTTTTTTTGACCTTTTTTTAATTTGTTTTAAAAAATATAAACAACAACAAAAATAAAAAATTTTTTTTTTAAAAAAAAAAAAAAAAAAAATTTTTAAAAAATTTTTATAAAAAAAAAAATTAA
>CATIWR010120630.1:0-19137 GCA_949677035.1 Omphalea diandra | reverse complement strand
ATACTTATATATCATTTCGTCCAAATAAATGTGAATTTCTTTATTTTTAATAAATTGAATTAATAAAATTTATTTGTAACTGGGACTATCTTAATTAAAAATTTTAATTAATGTTATTTATAAAATTAACTAATCTTATTAAAGTAAACAAGTTGAGCCACATTAAAAGCCTTGCTAGAGTTTATTAACAAATGTTATTAGAATTTGCTCAAGTATATCTAATTACACAAATTTACTAATGCAAAATTTCAAATATTTCCTTGATAAATTAAATAATCGAGTATGAATTCATAAATGAATTATACTAAGTTGCAACAAATTTTGGATTTCTAAATTAAATTTATAAGTTTATTTTTAGTCTAGCAAATTAAAATAATTAGATTAATTAATTTGACTTGTTAAATATTAAATTTTCTAAGGAAAGGTTAAAGCTTAACACATAGCAGTGAAGACTGAAAAAGTCTAAAGGAAGTAAGAAGTGAAGACTTAGACATAAATGAGTTTTCAAGTAGGAGTTAGAGTGACCAACGATATTTTTTTGGAAATATAGGAAATTTCATTAAGCAAAAGTCTCATTAGCATCAAGGTACAAAATTTTTTGTAAGGAAATGGGGAGATTAGTGAGTCAGCTCACACTACACTTTTCCTTCTCTTGAATCTAGTTATACAATCTTATGCTTTCTTTGTTAACTTTTTTAGAAACTAAAATACTCTAGTAATGAGCAAACGAAGTTAATCTAAAATGAACATCAACAATTATAGTTTTCACATCCTAGCTGATATTTATGGGAAGATTAATCATATTTCATAAACAACTGAATCAAATTCAAAAATAACAAAATTAATTCTAGCATGCGTGACTAAATTAATAGTCTCTCTGAGTGCGATGGCTTCTCCCTTGATAAACAAATTGCATAAAACTTTTATGTTGATATCTGCCACCATACTACTTTTGTCGTTCCTTTCGATAACCATAATGGTGGCTAATGTTGCTCCCTTCCTCCATGCTACATCAGAGTTGAACTTAACTCATCCTGAAAGTGGTGAAGACTATATTGTAAGGGTTAGAAGCCTATAAATAGAAAAGTAGTTAAGAAGAAAAATAAGCTATTACAATCAGAAATCTTACAAAAAAAAGAATTTTGAACTTTCCTGAAGGTCTTGTCAGGCTCAGGATGAATTTCGTTAAATAATGCTTCATTCTTGATTTTTTATATTTGCCAACAGATAATTGCAAGTTCTGATACGAGTTTACCACTATTCATCCTCTTGAATTCTTTAAATATCGTGTGCCACAATTTAATAAAAGGGATAAAGTTATGTTTTTTTGGAATGTAGCAACAATTACTTCGAAACCTAGTGGCTTTTGCATGCGAATTGAAAAATAAGAGAAGTCCAACTGTTTCCTCTTTTTGGTAGCAGATATTGGAGGTAGGAGATGTGAGTATTTTGCTCTTATGAAGGTTAGCTTGTGGGGGCAGGGCATTTACAACAACTTTTCAAAGAAAATTCTGCACTTTTGGCAGAACTTTTAAATTCTAGAATTGCTTGCACCACGAGTCTATAAAGTCATCACTAGATGAGGTGCCAGCAATAACTGAACTGTTTTGATTAACTGTCGCTTTCTCCCTGACCCGATTGCATTCTTTTGAGCAATTGCATCTATCACGTTAAAAGATGGGATTATATGGTGAAGGTCAATAGCAACTTTATACACTATATAATACCTCAAATTTTATAATTTATATTTTTTTAAGTTATATTTATTAGAATTATTAAAATATATTTTATTAGGAGTTATTTAAATTTTAAATTTAATTTGAGTATTTAGATAATATAAAAGTAAATTTTATTATGAAAAATTATTTGAAATATATGTAATATAAAATAGTAGTGTAGTTAATTTAATTTTAAGAATAGTAAAATATTTTAAAGTAGATTTTAAATTTATTTAAGTACATGTGGTTATGGTATTATATTTTATTTCTAAGTTTGAAATTTAATAATATTGTATATATGAAAATTTTATAGAGGTAATAATAATTATTATAACTATTTTAAGTGAATTTCAATATTAAATTTTATATGATTTATTTATAGTGAGATTAATAATAATAAAGTATAGTTAATAATAATAAAGTATTTAAATTCGAAATCAATTATTAAAAATAGTATTGATGAAGAAAATTATTTTAGTTTATGTATAAATATAGTTTGAATTATTTTGAGAGTTTTAATTATGTGTATTTATATGTTTATAATATTAAATATGTACATAAAAAAGATTTGTGTGGTTGTGAATGGTCCACATGGAACTAATCACATCCCATATTTGAGCAAGCCATTTAGGGGTGAGCAAATAATTGGTTCGGTTCAATTTTTTACCAAATTTTAATAAATCAAATTTTTTATACTTAAAACCCAACTGAACTGAAATTTTTGAACAAATCGAATTAACCGAACCTAACTGATCTTACAAAAGTTCAGTTTGATTCAGTTTATTTCAACCAAATTACATGTATTTTAAATATGGTTCAATTTAAATTGGTTTGATTTATTAACAGTTAATTTGGTTTGTTTGATTTTCTATCTAAAAAACTTAATCGAAAACCGAAAACTGAATTTTTTCAAAATTATAACCGAACAAACTGTTTTTATTAAATGATCAAACCGAACCAAACCAACTTAATTCGGTCGATTTTTTTGGTTCGCTCCAGTTTTTACTCACTCCTAGTAGCCATGCTGCCAATAAACCAAAAAAAAAAAAAAAAAAAACCTAAAGTTCAGGGTGTTACAAACTATCAATCAAAAATTGAACACATTTGCCAAACAACAGACTCTGTTGAGCCTTCTTTTTTTTTAAAAAAAAAAAAAATTATATTCAAATTCTCAAGCAATCAATATAATTGTTCCTTGTTTTACAAGCTCTATGTTGTTCTTTAAGTTATTTGGCTCATCAAGCTTAATTCTCTCAAAGCACCACTGTTTCTTTATCCTCCATATAATCATCTTGTTAGAAGTTAGAACGGAATATTCAATAGTTGAGATACTATATACCTCTGGCACACTCATTTAATCTAACACTATGGAATTATGAAATTTACGGTATTCTCTGATATGTATTCAACAGCTAAAATAAAAAACTTAAATATTCAATTTATTAAAATTGAAGGTCAAATATTAAAATTATCTTTTTTAAAAAGTTTAAGAGGTAAATTATATATTTGGCCTGTCAAGAGGTAATCAAAATGAAAATTCAAGAACTAACCCAATTGGTAAAATATGTTTAGTCTCCATATTGTTAATCATGATTCTTATTTTATTGGACTAAATCACAAGAATTTCCATATTTGCAAAGGCTTAGTTCTTATATGGATGAGCTTCTTTTGTTATTGTGCAAAATATATTTTTTTGATAATAACAAAAAATATTTTCATTTATAAATAGTCATATGATAGCTACAAAAGAAAATAATATTATAATTTACGGTACTGATATAAAATCGATTTTCAATTCTACTAATAATTTCAAAATTATGATTTTATTTTCACTATGAATTTTCTTTAATAATTCTATTTTTTTTACCAATTATAGAGATTTCTATCAGACATAAAAGACGATGTTCAATAATATTTTATTATATATTACTAAATAATTAATTTTAAACCACCAAAACTCTAAAAAAAAAAAAGAAATAAAAACTCTCATTAAGAGAGAAAAATAATAATTTTAAAATAAAAAGTGTCAAAAGAGAGACAAAATAAAATAAAAACTAAAAAATAGATAAAACAACTCATTTTATTATAAGAAATAATTAAAAAGAGCTTGTTGTGGGTAAAATATACTAATGGTGATGTCAAAAATACTAAAAGAGAAGAACTCTTTTTAAGGAAAGAAGAGATCATTACGGTTTTAAAAATTAAGGTGTTTCTCTCTCTTTTTTTTAAACTAATGTATGATATTAATATAAGACAAAGAACTCAGAAAGAAATAATAAATTATTATTGTGTTATTATTTGATATTTTAATATAATCAATAATAATTTTGCCTCATAGGCATAGCTTCGGTTTGATATTCAAAAAAAAAAAAAAAAAAAAATTATACTGAAGAAATTGGGACGCACCTAGTAATCCAGGCAGGCATAATGTCGGCCCGACCCACACAATCAACACCCCTGCGCTGTCGTTTCGATATATATTCTGATGCGGTGGCTACACTTTGTTCAACGAAATAGAGCCATCAGTTTTGTGATCAATTGTATCTCCACGTCACCGGATCAAGACTGCTTGCCACGTCATCACCGCAAACACGAAAAAGAACCAAAAAGCAGCCTCCTCCCTTTCTTTTCTCCTCAGTTCCATTGATTTTCCCGCGACCCAAACACTGTATTTTCCTGTTGAATTTCTCAAATTCTCCCACTTTCTATACATGCATATGGCGGTTAAGTTGCAGCATCATGGCTTCCTACCTCCAAGGTCCTCTGTTTTAATTGTCTATCCTCTATTCATGCGTTTCTTTACTTCTTATTTTTTCCTTGAAAAAGATAATACAGTACTTTTAGTTGAGGTTTCGGTTAGGATTGTGGAATTTGATTTGCGATGTTTTTCCGTTTTAACTGATTCCTTTAAATTTGGTGTTTTGGATGCGGAGAAGGAAACCGGAGGAAATGAAAAAATAAAAATGAGGATGTTGTTTGTAGTTGGTAATTGGTGCATATCTTATGGTAAAGAACTCGGGTTTCCTATGTAATTAAATTCCTGGAATGTGTATATAGTGGTTGTGGTTACACTGGAACGTTATTCGGTTTAGTTCTACTGCTACTATTATATTGAGTTTCTCTTTTACTTGGTATAATTTGCTTTGTGGCATTTGGAAAAGTGAGCTAAATACGATTCCCATTTATTTTTATATATTTGTTTTTTTAGTTTATTATACATTTTTTTCTAACTGCACTGAGTCGAATAATAATTTGTCTATTTGTGTGAGATTATATGTGAATTGGAGTATTTGGGATCAGATTAGGTCTATTCTTTCATGATTAACTATTATAGGGTAGTATGTCTGTCATGTCTCTAGTTGAAGTTTTACTGTTTGTGTTTAGTGCTGTTTGTTCTTTTCATATGAAGATATGCTTGTAGTTTTGGGAAAAAAAACAAAATAAAAGTAAAAGAAAATGAATTAAGAAATTAATAAGGATAAAAAAGGTTGTATTTCAAGTACGTTTGTTGAAGAAATTGGGTTAACACTGTTGGACTTTGTTTCATTATTGTGTGACAGCTCTTTTTCATTGCGTCTGGTGTAAAGTGGAAATACCTTTTAACGAGCTTAAAATTTATCTTTGAACTTTGTATTTGGAAATTGTAGTTCTTCAAATCCACGCCTCACTCAAAATTCAATTGGACTGCATGTATCAAGCAAAAGAGTTGTTCACTTGGATTACATATTGAGCAGTTGGGGTAATTCAAGGAAAAGATGCCTTATGAGGCAAGTTTTTTTGCAAAATGGCAACCAAAGTCATAGTTATCGGGTGGCAAGGGCCTCAAAATTGACTTACTGTAAAACTAGAAGGGGGAGACACCTCTTTCCCTTTGCATCTTCAGATGATGGTGTAACTATTAATGGAAGTCTCCCAGCAAATACCAGTACCAATGTAGAAGAAATGAGAGTCAAACTGAATCAGTCATTGCAAGGTGAAGATTATGGCGATAGACTTGTTCAATCTTTGCATGATGCTGCCAGGGTATTTGAGTTAGCAATTAAAGAACAGGGTTCTATTTCAAAATTATCATGGTTTTCAACAGCCTGGCTTGGTGTAGACAGAAATACATGGTTGAAAACACTATCTTACCAGGTTTATCCTCATTCTTAGAGAGTTAAAATTTTGTTGGATACCTTTCATCATGCATCTGCTAATTTTTGTTCCAAGTCTTTTCTCGTAACATATGCATGTATAAAGTCTAAAAGATGCTACATTCTTTTATCATATTCTTAATGTAGGATTATTGTCAATTGTTATTTAACACAAAATCTAATCTCATTTTTCTGATGCTAAACCTATAATGTCACTGGGCTCTTTTTTTTTTTTTGGCTTCATTTCATTGTTTCAACCAACAGAAGAGTGATGATACTTTATTGGCAATGTTGTTGCTCCACTACTGTTATTATGACGCCTTCAGTAGCTGTCTATAGCATAATGTCGTTATGTTCACCGCTATAGTATTGGACAATTGCACATCACTATTGTTATATATGACTCAATAAATTATTATGGTGCATTTTACTTTTATCATATGATTTTTCAATGATTGGACGTTTAAAGTCTGACTCTGAAATGTCTAGAGATGCTTTATCTTGTATTTTAAGTTTAAACTTAATTAGTTTCTTTATCAGCAACAGCAGAGCAACATCTCAATAGCTAATGCTTCCCTCAGCTGGACACTCTCGCATTGGTTGCACGATCTCATAAGCATGTCCTTATTTCTCTTAGAATTATTTTGTTATTGCCTTTTTCTTCTTTCTTAATACTATTGGCATTTTTTCAATATTTAGTGAAATTTTACAGGCAGTTATTTTGACTGCTTAGTGAACTATTTTAGTAGAAAAATGTCCTTTAGGCTATCTCATGTTTCATGAATTTCTCAGGCTTCTGTGTATTCTCTACTGCAAGCAGCATGCGAAATATCATACCGAGGTGAAGGAAGAGATAGGGATGTAAATGTTTTTGTCCAAAAGAGGTACTAAATAACATGTACTTTAGTTCACAATTTCTGTGAAGCTGATTTATTTCAAGCTTTCAGATTTTGTCATCTATTCAAAATATTTTTATCCTACATTGTCAATTCCATTAGCGCGCGTGAAGGTATATCAAACAAGTATTTGCCAGTCTTCTTTCATGAAATGGACATCTGACATGTTTTACCCTACTTGCAAAACTGTTCTATATATAGTATGGGCTTTAAACAAAGGTTTTCTATTGAGTTGATAAGTGAAGCCTTATTCTTTGTTTTCACCGTAGGCATTGACTATTTGGTTGAACTTTTGGATTCCAATCATGTAGTTACCCAATTGAAATATTGGTTCTATCTGTCCTTTATATATTGGTATTCAAAATATTTGGTTCCATAGATATCATCGTTATCTTTTCCTATTAATGGTTTTGAAGAAATTTTTGCGCTGACATATTTGTAGACTTAGTCTAAGCTTTCTTACCTTTTTTAACAATATATTTCTTGCAGTTTATTCCGACTTTCTGCTCCCTTGGAGAGTTTAATCAGGGAAAATCTATCTGCCAAGCATCCTAAGGCTTATGACTGGTTTTGGTCTGAGCAAGTCCCAGCAGTGGTGGCATCATTTGTTAATTATTTTGAAGGGGATGTACGCTTTACTGCAGCAACTGCTGTGTATGTTTCTGCATCTTGAGGTTTTCCTATAAATGTTTTAAACTATTTGATATTTAAGTGGAAGTGAAGTTTGATTTTGTTGCAGGTTGGGTAGAGGGATGTCCTTGGATTCAGGAATTGGAAGTGATGTTGCACTCTTCTTACTTGCATTGAGTTGCATTGCTGCATTAAAAAAACTTGGTGCCGCAAAGATTTCTTGCACACAATTCTATTCCATGATCTCAGATATAACCGGCAGATTGATGGACATGCTAGTCGATGTCATTCCTATACACCAAGCTTATCACTATATAAAGGATATTGGCTTACGCAGAGAATTTCTTGTCCATTTTGGTCCTCGAGCAGCTGCATGCAGAGTGAGAAATGATTGTAGTTCAGAAGAGGTTGTTTTCTGGGTTAATCTTGTACAGAAGCAATTGCAGCAAGCTATAGACAGGGAGAGAATATGGTCGAGACTAACAACATCAGAAAGCATTGAGGTTAGGCAAGCTATTCTTTTAATGGGCCTAATGGCCATTACCTAAATATGGTCCTGGGATTGAGAATTTGGAGAAACTTCAGCAGTTTTGCAAGAAGTGAACTGCTGTCATTAGTTAAACTTGCATCATTATATTTGCAATATACTTACTATTGTGTCAGTGAGCTATCATCCATTCAGTATAAGGGTTTTTAGATGTGCGCGTTTAAGGATTAATTGTGTCTAACTGGCTCTCTGAAACCATTAGATACTTTGAGATTAGAAAATCTTGTGCTTGCTGGCAAAACTCATGATTTTGAGAAGCATTGGCACGGATGTTTAGCATTACTCTCATACTTTTATCTTAGGAAGATAGCATATGATATGACGGGAAGTGTTACATGTATTATCGGTTTTGATAGAAAATTCGTTGTTTTAGGAAAAGTTATGACGAGAGAAGAAATATAAAACTGAAATGAATTATTGATTACAAGTCTTGGAGAGTATATGCGAAATATGCGACATATAAGGCACACTACAGTCACACCTTCCCTCTAATGTGATTGTAAGTGCTTAATATATATTTTTTTAAGTGGAAAGTTTACTTGGTAATTGATACATGCAATGGAAACCGCTTAAGTTTAAAATTAAACCTTTCAAAAGTATTCAGAAAGGCAGTATGAGTTACTAGTTGAGGCCTATATTTGTATATACAACCATTGAGCTGCATAGTGGGATTCACCATGCCCCTTAAAAACACATTCCTTTTTTGTTGGCTGAACATCAAACTCAGAACTTTAGCTATAATGATCACTAATTACACTTTGTTAAACATCATATTAATGTTTAAAAACTTTAAATTCTTGTTGACTGCAGGTTTTGGAGAAAGATTTGGCCATATTTGGATTTTTTATTGCTTTAGGAAGAAGTTCACAGTCCTTTTTATCTGCAAATGGATTTGATGTTATAGATGATCTTATTCAAGGCTTCATTAGGTAGCTTTTGATGATTCCTTTTCCTATAGAGAAGTTTTTCTCCATTACCAACTCAGTAGAATGGATTTCTTTGCAGGTACCTTATTGGGGGTAGTGTCTTGTATTATCCTCAGCTTTCATCAATAAGTTCTTATCAATTGTATGTAGAGGTTAGTTTGTATAGTTATTACCATTAAATAACTCTATCTTGTGGTTAATTTAAGATAATTACATATGCTTTTCTATAGGTAGTCTGTGAAGAGCTGGACTGGCTTCCTTTCTATCCAGGCAGTATTGGTTTTCATAAACAGTCTCATCGCCATGGAAATAAACTAGAAGGTCCTCCAAATGCTGAAGCTATCCCTCACATGTTAGATGTCTGCTCTTATTGGATGCAGAGCTTTATTAAATACAGTAAATGGCTTGAGAACCCTTCTAATATTAAGGCAGCAAGGTTCTTGTCCAGAGGGTAATAGAACTTAAATTGCATTAATTCTTGTACATATATGTAGTGAATCCGTAATTTTAACAAATGTTCTTGTAACAATTGTTTTGTTCTTGTAATCATTGTTTAGACACAACAAATTGATGGAGTGCACAGAAGAAATGGGGATATCTAGGTAAGTTAATAGAGGGAGAGTCTTAATTATTTCTTCCTCACACTCACATAGACTATGCAAAAGAGATTAAAATTGGTCTTCAAATATACTGCATGAGTGTATGGTGGCTAAAATTATGAACACACATCAATATTTCATGAGAAACTTAAAAAATATTCAAACATTGTACTCTCATGCATACCTGAACAAAACCATCATTGAGATCCACTGAAATTTCATTTCAAGCTAAATTTTCTGCGGGCTCTCTAGCATTAATTCAAATTACATAAATCTGAATTTTTTTCCCCATAAACATTTATTCATCTAATTTGCTTTTTAGCAAACTTGTGAAGTAATATTTGCATGTCAATTTTTTGGATGGTGTGTATGTTGCAGGAAAATGTCAGAAAGCAATATCAGCAATTCTGCTGAGAGAACTGGATCTGGAATTTACTCAACAACAGATGAAGAGATGGACTCTTTTGACAAGGTTTGCGCTTTTGCTTTAACAGAAGGTTAATCCAAAGCATACAATTTTTGTTCATTTACTTTGGCACTTGGAATATACAGTTTCCCTCTTGGCTTTGTTGGTGAATATTCTCAGTGAACATATGAATAGTTGTGGTGTCTCTTCTTTTCCTTTTGCTCACTGCGTCTGGCTTAAAACACTGACCTAACATTCTTGATCCCCATCAATTGCAAATTGATGATTGGATTTAAAATACATTGAGAAGTGAACTCCTTTGCTGTTAACCCACCAAATGTCTTGTTTTAACCATCAATGATGCATTAAAGACTTTCCTTTTGGCAGGGAGGGAATGATAACTGGGATGGTTGAAAAATTGTGCTGTTAAAACAGGGAAAAATAAATGAAAAACTAACTGATCCCTTTGAGATTCTATAACTGAAAACAGGAAGAAATCATGTCCAAAGAAATTGAACGAAAATGGGGAGGTTATTATTGGGTTGTGAAAGGATGGAACTTATTGTATTTTTATGAAAAATGATTAATTTCAACAGATGTTGTGGACATGCTTAGATATTCATTAAGTAAATTTGGTTTTGACTGGAGCATCCAGCTAAATATGTCTTTGGAATCTTGCTGCTTGTCAGTCCATGCACTCTCGTGCATTCTGCTTGAACTCTTTTGACGGTATTCTTTTGATTATGTAAATATTCATGATGCACTTAATTTTCGTGGTTCAAGTACTTGTTTATTATGGTAAATGGCATCCCAACAGGTAGCTTGGACGAATATTTTTGTCTTAGGACTCATAGTGGAGAAACAAAACGAATGATATGAAGGTAAACCTGATTATGTTCATTTCTTGGGGACAGACAGAAACAGGAAGGAGAGAGAGAGAGAGAGAGAAAAGTTAGCCAGCAGATTAGAGAGAATGAAAGAGAAAAGGGAATAAGGTGGAGGGAATGTGATGAAGGAAAGGAGATGTGATTGAATTTGAATGAGGGAAATCTTCCCTTATTGCTTTATCTCTCTGTTATTGCAACAACATTTCTGAGCCATGAAAACCTTTGTGTGGACTGTGGTAATAGCCTTTGCCTAGTTTATGACTCATTTGGCCGCCCCCACCTTTTATCTTCTTGGCATCTTCTTCTATTTATGATATTTAAGCTCAATACATGGCCCTGCCTCATTGCCATATTATTTATTGGATGTTGAAATTTGTTGAATTCTGCTCACCAAGCCATGCATTTCAGGTGTTGGAGAGTGTTGAAGAAGCTTTGATAAGACTGGAAAAATTGCTCAAAGAATTGCATGTGACAAGCTCTAATTCTGGAAAAGAGCAATTAAAAGCTGCTTGTTCTGATCTTGAGAAAATAAGAAAACTTAAAAAAGAGGCTGAATTTCTGGAGGCATCTTTCAGAGCAAAAGCAGCTTCTCTTCAGCAGGTGTTCTTTTGATTTTATTCCATCATTTGATTGAACATGCACTCCAGAGCATATCGGCTACTGCTGACTGTATTTCCTTTGGCTTGCTGCTGGCATGCATGTATAGATGTGTGTGTGCGGCCCCGCATGTCTGTTTCTGGCTGTCTATGATTTAGTATTTATTTAGTCTATGTATGTAAGTAGGTGGGTATATACTTTACAATTTGGCATATTTTATTGTATTTAAGTTTACAGATTAGTTGTATCTGCCATTAATATGGATGTGAACACAGTCCCACTAATAATTTTATAATCATTTCATTAGTTTCTAGCGAAACAAATAAATTTCATTCCTTTCCCACCTTTTTTGTTTAATATCTGCTTCAATTGGGTGCTTATCATGCAATGGTTCTCATCTTTTTCAAAATTTGTTTACGTTCTTATTTATCTTACTGATACTTTTGTACTAATCTTCAAGGGAGATGATGAGAGTAATTCGCAGTCTTCTGTTAGTGAGCAGCAAATGTACTTGGAAGAGAAAAGGAGAAAGAATGCCAAGATAAGACAGGATCAGAGGAGCAGGTTTGGAACTTTTGCCGCAGGTTTGAGCCGTTTATGCCTGTAGTTTGATTTATTTCATCCTGAATAACTTTTCTTTCTTCTCTTTTTTTTTTTCCCCTTTTTTTTGGAGTTCTCAGTAAATCTCGAGGAATGTGGAACTTCTTTGTGCGTTATCCAACCAAGAATCCAGATCCTGAATTGGCAATGACAGATGGATCTGTATGCACTGCCCTGATAATGTGCCTGTTATATAAACTTATTTATGTGTTTAATTTTACCTTGAGAAATTTACTGGCAAATTCATTATTTTTATTTCATTAAGTGTTTTACACAAAACTTTGTGATTGACGTTAGCTTAAGCATAGGTGTTGAACAAAAACTAGTTCCGGTAGTACTATAGGGGGAATTCTTTTGCAGATGTCTGCACAAGAATGAGGGTTCATGTCTAAGTCATCCTTGTATTTGTGTCTTTCATCTCTTCCCTTGTCCACTGTAAAAATCTATTAGAAAAACAACGAACGTAATTGACTGAGCCAGGTCACTCTATCACTAGTTAAATTGTGCTTGTGGCTGTTACTTGACAAAGTGCTCTTATTGTAATACTATTATGTCTCATTTTCTGCATTGAAGGTCAGGATATATCTGAATGGTAGATTTTGGTGGTCTCTTGTTTGATAAAAATGTTCAATCAGACATGTTGATGCAGTCTGCAGTCCATTGCAGTTTTCATTAATATCATGCTTATGATGGAATTATTTTTTCTCAAGTTGAATGGTGAGTTCATGGCACAATGATTGGGTCTGTTACCATTTACCTATTAGATTTCTCTCTGGTTCTTGTAGAAATTGGCCTACTTGAAATTACCAGTTGTTGAAGATGATTTGTTTGGTTATTGTTTATTAATAAGCAGACCTGGTGACCAATAAAATCCAAAACTATTTGTTGCTTTTCAATTGCAGCAAATTCTTTGGAAGTTACTAGTCGTGGCCATAAATTTTGATGCTTCTAGTCTATTTTTTCCTTTTAGAAACTAGGGTTTCTAATAACCTTCTTCCGGTAGTCCATAATGATGATTGATGGGCAAAGAAATAACATGGTTTAGAGAGAAACTGGCAGGAAAACTGAATTTTCTAAAGAGAGAATCTGGCCAGTGGTTACAATTATTAAAGTTATTTTGCACGATTGATAATTTTAAAGTGATCGCAATCTAAAAAAGTCTGTAGTATCTGATGTGATTGGTCCTTATCCATAAACTATAGTCCAGTTTGTAGAATTGGATGGATAATTATCATATTGGAGGTCCAGAACATTTATAAATTTTATTGCCAAAAGAAAATTGGCGATCTTTTACTAAATAATTTGATTTAAATAAAAGACCCTGCTATTTGTGGTTCCCAACAACTCTGTACCATTGTGACAGGTACTTAAACCACACTGGTAAAGAACAACTTATCCATAAACTCAAATTTCCATTAGTTGGTGAACTGTTTTTGCAGCAATCATCATCTGTCTTCTACTGGGAAGATAAAAGCCATCAACGAATGGCAATTGGAAGACTTTTGACTGTTATTCTGCTATAAGTAAATTATATTCTGTTTGTTGCTCCACATGATAACATTGTAAAGTCTTGCCTTCTTTGGCAATGTATGTTATCTGCAAAATTATTTGTTGCTCTAGCTGTAGGATAGCAATGCACTCCTCACCTCTTGCACATAACATTCTCAGATAAGTAAAGATTGTGGCTTTAATTTCCCAGGCCCATTTAAACATGACCTGCACTGGTATAACCTAACGCTTATTGATTTGGCATGAATTCCAGGAGTTGAGTTATATATTTTATATTTTGCTTTTGGAATTAATCTACTCCATTGTGAATGGATGTTCATACATCATTGGTTTGGTGATGATTGCAGGGAGATGAACATCTTGGGCAAACTACTTTAAGTGCAGAAGTTGCATATTCAGAATCAAACGACATTCTTCGTTTTGAACTTCTAAGGAATGAGCTAATGGAGCTAGAAAAACGGGTTCAAAGAAGTACTGATCAATCTGAAAATGAAGAGGTGTATCTCGTTCTAATGACCATCTTCTCTGTGACATTGTTTTTGAAATTTCAGGGCACATAACCTATAAATTTCTTGTGCATAATATTCTTTTTTGTTTATTTGTGATTTTTTTTCCCTTTTCCCCTTTCATTAAATTCTTCTCATCTATGCAAAAGTAAATGTAAGAATCATTGCATTTTGTGGTTCTATAGAAACTATAATTAGATTCATTTATACCATTACCTTATCATGTTACCATTAACTTGTCGCTACACCTAATCACAGTCTTAGCCTTGAGCCTAATTTCTTAATAAATTTGGTAAGGCTTTGATGCTCCCCCTTTACAATGTAACAAATTTAATTCCAGCCTATTACATGATCAAGTTTATTTATATCTACAGCTGCTTGTTTCTAACTAGTTAAGGGTGCATCTTTTTTCAGGTTACTAAGGAAACTGCTGACGCTGTTAATTATTATGATAATGGTGGACGTGGACAATTGATCCAAGTTGAAAAGAAACGAAATATCATTGGAAAATCATTTGACAAGTTAAAGGAAACTAGCACGGTATTATGACTGCTTTCCATTATTAGAGTAGTAGCATAGTAGTGTAACTCTGGCTTCAAGGTAGTGCTGCAGTCAAATATTGAGGTTCAGTGTTCTTCAATTTGATAAAAGCATCTGTTCTATATACAATAAGTTCTCTTTGAGATTGCTACAATCTGGTTGACTTGGGCGCTCAGTGATGGACTTGGTTATTTTTCCAGTTTATTTTAAACCTGGATGGGAATAAATTCATATTTTTTAGGGGCAACATGTGGTGCTTCTTTCTGAGAGTAAAAGTTACACAATTTTGACACCTATTTCTTCAAATCTGAGGTTTCCATTACTTTTAGCGCCCATCTAAGTTTGGGTAGGCATAATTCATTATACATGCTTTTATGTCATGTTATTTTAATGCCATGTAGTTTGTTGTGACATGATGAGAATCAGTTGATTTCAATCAAGTTAATATCATGATATCAATTTTACTCACTCTTACAAACATCTTGCATATATATATATATAAAATAAAAAGAAATAAAAGTTGATTTCATGAATAATGAAGGCTACCCCTTTGCCACTTAGTCCGACTCTCTCTCTCTTTCTCTTGCAATATTTGAACTTGAAAATGCTTAACTGGTCTGTTCTGAATTAGTAAATCCAATGTATACTTATTGTAGTGGCATTATAACTAGATTGTGTTCTTGCTCATTCATTTTTTGGAAAGATTCAATCAACTTATATCTATAACTTTGTATCAATGATTCTTCTTGATATCATTTTTTCCTAGTAAGTGATAGTGGGATACCTCCTGTTCATGTGATCTCTCTTCCTTTGTATCAGTACATGTGTCAATCACGAAATATAGATGTCAATTAGCAAAATCAGATCCTCCATTGCTTTGAATTGTTGATGAAAATATCATCACAATCTGAACTCTCTTTACCAGTATATGTTTTGAATGGATGAATTTCTTTTACTTCTTCCCAACTGACAACTATAAAGCATGTGGAGTTCAGGTTTCCAACAAGTTGTTTGTGTTGACTTCCCATTGATGATGTGTGGTTGAATTATGAGCAGGATGTCTTGCAAGGAACCCAGCTTCTAGCTATTGATGTTGCTGCAGCAATGGAGTTGCTTAGAAGGGTCTTGATTGGAGATGAGTTAACAGAGAAAGAGAAGAACGCTCTCCGAAGAACACTGACTGACTTGGCATCCGTTGTTCCTATTGGTGTATTAATGCTTCTTCCAGTAAGTTTGAACATTATCAGTAGTTCATAACTTTAGTTGTCGTGATTCTCATTTTTGTGTTGTCATTAAATCTGAAAAATTGCTGTGCTTCACAATTTCTAAGCTCAAGGTTGACAAGGTTTATCACTTATATTTGAAGTCAGAAAGGACCACGAATCTTCCCCTGGTCTTGAGGGGTATCTTTGATTAATCAGTTGGCAGTTAGAACAATAGGGTCATCAAGAAATTCATGAAGTTACACCCTCATTTCTTTGTTATACTATTCAATTTTATAGCAATCGTTCTCTTCGCTCTCTATACAGACCCAAAACAATAGCAGTCAATGGTAAAACACCTTTTTTCTTAGATTCTTTTTTCTTTTGCTATCCGCACGCATGCTGTCTTATGCTACATGCATGCGCTTGTGATGTACTGAAACGGTTCTAAGGTTTATGCAACATTGTCCACTTGCCAGTTTGCTAGACATATTGACATGTCCAACATGCTTCTGGCACATGTCAGGCAGCCCAAAACATGCTCCACAATTTTTTTTTTAGAGAAATTTTGAAACATTTTCTAAAGAAATTGTCAAACACACGTGTTTAAGACATTTTACATATGTTGGGCATACAGTGGACACTTGGGATGAAATTGGATATTCTATTGGTGCATATTAGCAAAATTTTTTAATTGCTCAGTAAAGGTTAAACATTTTATAATGAATTAGTGAGTAATATGTTTGTTAATGGATGATTTTATTTTGACAGTAATTTAGACATTTTAATCACATAGTACAATAAGAACTTATTTTTGCAATAGATGAACTTTCATTTTTTTTTTTTTCATTTCTCTTTTTAAGGATAATGAACTTCTGTTATATACATATTGTATACATCATTTTGTATTACTAATCATGGTAGTCTTTATGAAATAAAATACTTAGTTCCGATATAATAGATCAATTAGGCTAATTACATATGTATTTTTATCATTTTTCTTTAAGTTTAGTTTTTAATTTTTATGAATTTCTATGTCCTGTTTTCATGTCATGATGTCCATTTCCATGTCCATGCATAACAGTCTGCACCTAGAGGACCTTGCAGGGAGGGGTTGGGGGTAGCCAGCACTATATCTAGTTTTAACAGTTGCCCGAGGAGTGGATCATATATTTTTCTGTGCTTCTATTCTATATCCCTAGAACATCATCAGTGATTGAGTACTTGCTTCTGTACATGTCAGGGTTACTAATGAAGTATCTTTTGTTGCCATAACATTGTTGAGAATACAGTCAACCTCATTTAATTCCCAAGTTGAACACCAGGTCTAGCCAAATTATTTTGGCTTTCAGGCAAGGGGCCTATGCATGGTGGGCTCCTATTTTATCTATGATATGGTACTTCCAAGTTTCTACATTCTTAATAAAAAATAAAATGAAAAAACAAATGTTCCAAGTGCACAATAGATCTTATGTAGGGTGGAGAGTTTATTAATCAGTAGTGAGGTTCAGTTTTAGTTTAGACTTCGGCTTTTATGCTGATTTCTAAGTTTGTAATCATGACAACTCATTTTCACCAATGCTCCATCTCATAATGATTGTTTCTATTTTGATTTGCCAACTGCTGGAATTCACTTTTTATCAGTGTTTGATGTTGTCAAGTTGTATCTTACATCTGCATCTTGTGCTTACTGTTTACATCTACTGAATCGGAAGAATCCTTTATGCCTGATAGGTTACTGCAATTGGGCATGCGGCAATGTTGGCTGCCATTCAGCGATATGTACCAGCTTTGGTCTGTATTTTCTAACCTTGATAGCCTCCATTTTTAAATTTCATGCGGATGTCAAATATCTAACTATCAAGGCAAATAATATACTGTTTGGCAGATACCTTCCACTTATGGACCTGAAAGGCTGGAGCTGTTAAGGCAACTTGAGAAAGTTAAGGAAATGGAAACCAGTGAAGCTGATGCCGATGAGAATGAAACGGAGTTAGCCTAGCTAGTAGCAGCCCAGATTATGTACAGCCTTGAAAATATTACAAACTCTCAAGTTAAGGCAACCACATTTTTTTTTCTTTTTCTTTTGGCCAGGTAACATCACTTGGTTCCAAATCCCATTGACAGTAAATGAGCATAGAGAATTTCGTTCCACACATCCGGTACACCAGGCAGGCACCAGTGACTGCAGTCTTGTGGAGCAGGAACCGGAGTGCCTGGCTCCCGATGTGCTGAAGGGTGCCCATCAAACCTAAACTGTGTCAAATATGTGATGTTTAAGTATTGAACCTTGCTCTTTTTGTATTCCAACTCTGTCTGTCTGATTATATTGGAAATCAATTGATTATTCATTGGCTCGGGTTCCAGACTCATGTAGTTTGTCTCTGGTTGGTTATCCACATCACATCGACCTCCAGTATTCCATGTGCCATTCCTACAATTTCACTGGTTAAATTTGACACAAACATCACCCTTAACAATGTGTAACTTAGGCTCTATTCGCATATATTCAAATTCGTATTTCTCAAAGTAGAAGTTACAGTGAATTCCTTGACCTTTCTTTTCCATACTTACCTGTAATGAACTGGGGAGAAGCTGCGAAAGAAAACATGACTTTTTTCAGGATCTAAATTCTCTATTGCCCAGGCCTTCCATGTTTGTAGAGATCTTTGAAATGCTTCCATTACATTCATAGACATATTTATCTTCCCTCCATCCTCAAAGTAGGATCCCCTGAACATACAAAATGCAGTTATAATAGGACCCAAAAAAGAGTCATGCTTTCCTTAAAAAAGAAAATAGAAAGCGTTATGCTAAACATGCAGAAGCTCATACATCTTAACTGTTTTATCTTCATTCCACCAATGTCCTCCACTGAAAACCAGAATATCTGCCCCAACCCACTTTCTTGAGTACCAATGCAACCAGTCGACTTTAACAGCCATTTTGACTTTCTCAGAGGAATTTGGTGGAGGACGACCGATGACTACCAAGAAGGGTACCCTGTAGTATTCGACTGTGAGGTTGTATTCACTGAAACTCACGGACAGGAAACCCTTGTGATGTTTAGATATGGGTTTTCCATTTTTTTCATATATTGTTGATTTGTTGGAAACTCCTTGTCGTAGCATGCACAGGAGGGACTCCCACTGGTTTCTTCCTATGGAGTCTCCAGCAAACACTATTCTTCCATTTTTACTCCTCTCTAGGAGGTCACTAGCATTAAAACTGAGTAAGGATGTACAAGTAAAGATTTAAGAGCCGTCTTCTAACAATATCATGCCATCATAATAAGCTACATATTGTGACTAGCTTACTCTATTAGGCTTGGACTAGAGGGAACAAATAATTAGTTGGCATGCATAGCTTTTGCAAGTACTTATTATTTAGCTCATCTAATATATATATATATATATATATATATATATATATATATATATA
>CATIWR010120614.1:0-16778 GCA_949677035.1 Omphalea diandra | reverse complement strand
AAGTATTCTTTACCAAGTTACTTTTGGGTCGAAGCCATTAACACTGCATGTTATATTGCAAATAGAGTTTTTAAAAGACACATTCTCAATAAAACATCTTATGAGCTATGGAATGGTAGAAAACCCAAGATATCATACCTTAGAGTATTTGGATGTAAGTGCTATATTTTGAACACCAAGGATAATCATGGGAAATTTGATTCAAAAACCAACGAAGGTATCTTCTTAGGATATTCCACCTCAAGTAAGGCATATAGAGTCTTTAACAAAAGTTCAATGGTAGTTGAAGAGTTTATGAATGTTATTTTTTATGAATTTAGTAAACTTGATCTTAGGAAAGGTGTTTTTGTTGATGATCTTATAGGTGACTTTGAGAAGTTAGAATTGGAAAATTCTACAAGAAAAGAAGATAAGAAAGAAGGTGATTCATCAAGAGTAGATGAAGATCAACAACATCAACAAGTAAAGCGAAGCCAATCTACCCAAAGATTGGAGATTTTCCAAGTATCAACCCAAGGACTTGATCATTAGTGATACATTTAAGGGTGTAAGTACTAGATCTCAACTCAATATTATAGATAATAATCTTACATTTGTTTCTTAACTTGAGTCAAAATTAATTGATGAGGCTCTTGATGATGAGAGTTGGGTACTTGCTATGCAAGAGGAACTCAACCAATTTGAGAGAAATAAGGTATGAGAACTTATCCCTAGGCCTAAAGAACACCTAATTATAGGTTGTAAGCGGGTGTTTAGGAATAATTTAGATGAGCAAGGTTTCATCGCTAGAAACAAAGCTAGATTGGTTGCTAAGGGATACAACCAAGAGGAAGGCATAGATTATGATGAAACTTTTGCCCTCGTAGCACGATTAGAGGCCATTAGGATTTTTTTAGCCTTTGCATGTCATATGAATTTTAAGCTTTTTCAAATGGATGTGAAAAGTGCATTTTTGAATGGAATCATTAAGGAGGAAGTCTATGTTGAACAACCTCCTGGCTTTAAGTCACATTGTTTTCCAAAACATGTTTTTAAATTGAACAAAGCTTTATATGGTTTGAAACAAGCTCCAAAAGCTTGATATGAAAGCCTTAGTTCATTTCTCTTAAAAAATGATTTTGAAAAAAGAAAGGTGGACACCACACTATTTGTTAAAAAGCACAAATATGACACATTAATTGTTCAAATCTATGTTGATGATATCATTTTTGGTTCTACTAATGAATCTCTTTATGAGGATTTTGCTAAGTGTATGACAAGGGAATTTGAAATGAGCATGATAGGAGAGCTCAAGTTCTTTCTCGGTCTACAAATCAAGCAATCTAAGGAAGGGATCTTCATCAACCAAGCCAAATACACAAGGGAGATACTCAAGAAATTTGGCATGGATGGTTACAAGATAGCTAAAACCCTAATAAGTGGTATCATCAAGCTAGATAAGGATGAATCGGGTAAGACGATAGATGAAAAAAGATATCGAGGTATGATCGGATCTCTACTTTATCTTACTGCTTCTATGCCAGATATCATGTTTAGTATTTGTTTGTGTGCTTCTAATCCTCTCTTAAGGAGTCCCATTTGAATGTTGTTAAGAGGATTTTTAAATATTTGCATGGCACAATTCACTTAGGGATCTTAGGGATTCTTCCTTTAGTCTCGTATGATATTCAGATGTGGATTATACGGGAAGCTTATTAGATAGAAAAAGCACTTCTAGGACTTGCCAATTTATAGAAGAATGCCTAGTTTATTAGTTTAGTACAAAGCAAGTGTTAGTTGCCTTATCCACAGCGGAAGTCAAGTATGTTGCTGTAGGTTGTTGTTGCACCCAAGTCCTTTGGATGAAACAACAATTGAAGGATTTTGGCAAAGTGATTAATCACATTCCTATTAAATGTGATAACACAAGTGCTATTAATCTCTCTAAGAATGCCATCCAACACTCTAGGAGCAAACACATAGATATTAGACATAATTTTCTTAGAGATCATGTGCAAAAGGGTGATGTTATGTTAGAATTTATTGACACAAATCATCAACTTGCAGATATTTTCACTAAACCTTTAAATAAAGAAAGAATGAACTTCATTAAGAGAGAATTGGGAATGCTTGATGGAAGCTCCTTAAAGTGAAAATTTTGATCTTATGTATGAATGATATGTGTATTGGTTGTTAATTCTATGACTTATGTTTTATGAGTGGAATTTTCCTTTTGGATCACAATTTTGATTCTTTTAAAACTTGATTTTTCATTCTTATCATTGCTGACTCATACTTCGTGGTTGCTATCCTTCCTTCACAATCATGAATTACAAGTCAAAATAACATGGCTACTAAACATTAATTTATGGTCGCAAAATTTTCGCTTCACTGCAAATTTTGGTCAAATTTTTAAATTTTTGACCGTGAAGACATATATTTCCAAGGAAAATTTGTCCATTACTCATATTTTTCGGAATTCACAATTGCGACTCATGATTTCGCGGACGCTAATTTGGGTAATCGCTTAGCAATTAAGTGATTTGATGGCCAATCGTTTCCAACTTTTCATTAAACCTTTCTAGTCATTTCTAGCCATTTGTATACCTTTTCAATGGCTATATAAAGCCTTCAAATAGTGATTTTCATCACTTCATCATATTCTCAAACTCTCTTACCTTCAAAGCTATCAAATTCTTCCAAATTCTCTTCATCCCTTGCAATAGCCCTAAAGAAGATCTCTAGAGTAGAAAAAGGAAATAGAGTGGCTCAACCCTTTGCATCCCCTGCACTCCAACTCATGAAGGGAGTTACTAATGAAGAGAAGGAAAGATACAAAGGTAATTCCTCTAAGATTATCCTCCTTTATAAGATACCCTCAACTTTTATGTTAGAAACCTGGAGTATCAACAATGAAATCCATGTTTTTCTCTCAAATCTTGGCTGGAACGAGTTCATCTTTCAAGAAGAACCCAGATAAGAAGAAGTTGTTCGAGAATTCATGTGCACCGTCCAACATAGTCGTGAAGCTAAATCTCCCACGGGTCAATACAGGTTAGTGTTCCAGGCCTTTGTCGATCCTTTCTACATAACCTTTCAATAACTTTCTTTTCTTTTCAATTTACAAGTCGGAGAAAACATCCCTTTCATAATCTTCACGTTTGATGTTATCTATTTTGAGTTTTGGTAAAAAATCTCCATATAAACCAAACCCGACCCTCGTACATCTTTGGCCAAACACATTAAATCTCTACCTTTGGATACTCCACTGTATCATCACCTTTTCCATCAATGTAAGAGGTGATGGTAATGAGAAAGTGTCATAAAAAGACTTGGCATTCCTTTTTTGCTGTGTCAAAAATAAACCCATACAAAATGGTCTATACCTTATGGAACAATTGATCCACATGAGTATTAAACCCAATAGTCAATTCCATCTGCCTTCACACATCACTGTCATTTATCATTTCATTGGAGCCCTTGATGAGGGAAAAGAAAAATTCATCACTAAAAAGCTTCTTCCTTCCTAAAATTTTCTTAACCTCACTTACCTCATAAATGCCAAAGCCATACACCCGAATACTTATGCCTACTAGGTGTATTTTGGGCCAAGAAAATGGAAACTTCATAAGCTTCTAAGAGAAAGAGGCTCCATATTGAAGAAGGAGCAATTCTTGTCCCTCCTCCTCAACCAAAACCAAAGTCTAAGTTGTCTTTTGCCACCATTAATAAAAAATTGGACAAGATGTTGAGAATGATGAAAAGAAGATTCTTATTTCTCTCACATCTTCCTAGTGACATGGTGCATCTTCAAAAGAAGTTAGAGGTCCCTCCTTGTCATCTTTCGGACTACATTGAATTTGAAGATACATAAAATGAAGATGGAAATGAAGAAGTTGAGGATGGGGATGAAGCAGAAGGAGCCACACATGAGCAAGAGGGAGAAACTTCTAGAGATGATGATAATTTTCTAACCTTCTAAATTAGGGATCCTTTGTATTTACTTGTTTTTGTTTGTGTTTATGTTTAAAAATATTGTGATCCCACAATTATAAATAGATAAATTTGTGTTTCTCTGTAAGTTCTTTTCTTATGTGATTGATGTATTTAAGCTTTATAATTTGTATTCTTATTTTGCTCCTTATGTACACTTATGCTTGTTTTCATTTCCCTTTTATCTTTACACATTCTTTTTGATCTTGCCAAAAGGGGAAAGATAGAAACTAGAAACAATCTAAGTCTAAGAGGGAGAGAAAATAATTTGCAAAAAATAGCATAAGTTGAGGGGGAGCATCAAACTATCATACTTAGGAAATTTTACCTTAAGTATTCTTTGAATCATACTACACTCCAATTTCATATTTTTGCATTACTTTCCTTTTGAATCAATCTAAGTTGTCAAAATCAAAATGGGGGAGATTGTTGGGCTAGGATGGTTAATCCTAAGTCTTGGACCTCTTTTGATCTTGACAACGAAAATTGATCAATTCTAATGTTTTAATTAAGTGTTATTTTGCAGTTTTTAGTTAGTCTCTAAATTAGAAGTTGGATGGAGTCCATAATCTCTAAAGAAAGTAAAGTGTCTCCTAATTTGCGATCGCAACATCAAATATTGCAACTGCGACTTAGCTTAAGACAGGTTGAAAATTGGATAGGCGAATTTGTGGGCCACTTCTCTGTCGCGATTCATCCAAAGATGGGAGTGCCAAAGTCACAGACGAATTCACCTGTGTGTCAAGTCTCAGTGACGACTGCAAATTTCAAAGTAACTCAAGAGGGAATCAAGTCCATAACCACAACATGACAAATGTCCCAGGTGACCGTTGGAAGATAAAAATTACAATAGCAACTTGTGGGTAGCGACTATGAATCATGAAGAAGAAGATGAATATTTTGATAGCCGAATTCGCGTCCTAAGTCGTGCCCTGTATAAGAAAAATCGCGATCGCTACTTTTGTGAGCAGGTGAAAGGCAACGATTATATTTTCCTAGTGAACTAATGAGAAGATGATACGTAGACTAGCCATTAGACACAAATGGGGATTTTCGCTGCATTTTTAGGCTCCCGTATGGAAATTGAAAAATTTTGACCGTAAATGAAGCTTGACAAGCATTTAATGCAAAATCTATCTAGCATACTTTGGAGATTTGCTACCAGTTTTATTGCAACATCTTTTTGGTGGGTAAAGGCTATAAATACCTTACCAAATAGATGTAAATGCAAGAGAATTCATTAATTTGTAACCAAGCTCTTGCAATTTTGCTACTCAATCTTTTCTATTCTTTAAGTGATTATTTGATGTGAGCATAAACACCATTTGTAAATGTTGTAGTGTGAGCCTGTAAAAACACTAAAGAGAGGTTATTGTGTGAGCCTTAAAAACAAATAGTGTAAAGGTTGTTATGTGAGCCTTAAATATACATAGTGTAAAGGTTGTTGTGTGAGCCTTGAAAACATAAGTGTAAAAGTTAGGTGTGAGCTTAGAAACACCATTTAAAGTTAGTGGAACATCCAATTGCAGAGAATTGGGGAGTGGACACAGGGTCAATTATACCCAAACCATAATAAATCGTGTGCCTCTTTCTCTACTCTTCTTTATCTCTTCACCCCAATTTTTTTTTCTATACACCAATTCAACCCCCCTTCTTGGTGCCTAGGGCCAACACAACATAAGACAATTTGCCATGCAACTATCTAAACATTACATATATGTTTAAGTGTCCTAAATGCAATGGTGTAAGTGTCATCATCTTGCTTATCCAATTCACATGTCTAAATGATCTGTTGGCTTAGGGCACCAAGAAGGGGGAAGTTTAATTGGTATTTGATTAAAAATTAAAATGAAAGATAAATGTGTTTAAGAAGTTGTAAAGGAGGAGAGAAATAGACACAAGTGTTTACATTGGTTCGAGTGTTAACAAACCGTAGGTCCACTCCCTAATTCTCTGCAATTGGGTGTTTTACTCAACTCAACTAGTGTTTCTAAGCTCACACCAAACTTTTACAATTTGTGTTTATGGCTCACATAAGAAATTTTACACCTTATGTTTTCTAGGCTCACACAAAAACTCTCACAAGTATTTTGTAAGCTCATATTAAAACCTCTCACAAGAGTTTTTACTCTAGACTCACTCACAACCTTTTTACAATGGTGTTTATTGCTCACACCTAACAATCAACAACAAATAAGTGAGAATGAAAGATTGAGTAGCAAATAAGCAAAGAGTTTGGTTATAAATTAATGAATTCTCTTGCATTTACATTTGTTTAGTGGAGTGTTTACAGTTTATATCCATTAAAGAGACATTGGTCTAAAACTATCAACAAATCTTCAAGATGTGCTAGGCAGATTTAGCATTAAATGATTGTCAGGTAGAAGTCGTGGTCGCTATTACCATTTCAAGATCGCGAATTTTCAATTTCCATTATGGAGCTAAAAATTTCAGCGAAAAATCTCGTTTGTGTCTAACGACTAGTCCATGTATCAGTTGTCTAAGAAAATATAGCTGTTATATTCCAACAACTATCAAAAGTCGCGGTTGCGAGATAACTATGTCTTAGGCGTGACTAAGACCGTGAATTTCTCTGTTTGGTAAGGAAACTACAACTTCTTGAGTTGCGGTTGCTACCAAATAGTTGCCCTCATAATTTTTGATCTTTAACAGATACCTAGGATACTTGGCACGCTGTGGTTGTGGCCTTGGTTCCCTTTTTTGTCACGATGAAGGTCATTGTCACGAATCCTGATGCGATACCCATCGCGAATTCCTCTGTGACTCAAGCTCACTTCCTTCAGCTATGTCGTGGCTGCGAATTTGACCATGAATTCCTCTGGCCTAGCTTCATCCATCCTTGTGATTGATTTGAGATTGCAATTGATAATTTACACATTTTCAAATTTGGATGAAATTTACAAGGTTAGAAATTTTGAATTCCATCCAACTTTCAATAAAAAAAAAACTAACTTATAATATACAAAAAAATATTAAATGAAAATATTAATATTGATCAATCTCTATTGTCAAGATCAAAAGAGGTTCATGACTTAGGTAAAACTAACCTTGTCCAACATGATCATTTATCCAATGTATATGTTCATGTAGGATTTCAAATCATTTATGCAATGAATATGCTCATGTGGTAATGCCAATGAATGTGGATGAGGATGTTACATGAGGTGTGTGAAGTTGTAATTGTCACAAAAGAGTGTAGTGCTATCTTGCAAAATAAGTTTCCCCAAAAAGGTGAAGATCTAGGGAGTTTTACTATACCTCATGAAATTGGTGAATTAAAATTTGATAAAACTCTTTGTAATATTGGTTAAGATTTTTTAAAATTTTTACAAAGGATGTGTAACTTAGTTAAGCTTTATTTAGCAATCACTATGAGTAGCTCTAAAAGAGACATCATTCTAAGGATGAATTTGAGATAAATGAATTTTAAGTTAGTTGCTAATTTGAGGAGTATAAATTATAAATTTAGGATAAAATACAATGGGATTATGTTTTGCTTGTATTTTGAAACAAGAATTTGCCTAGCTATGAATAAATATAATTGTATGAGCTTAATAGAAATGAAATTGTTATTATGCTTTATTAATTAGCAAAGATAAAGTAATTTAAGAGATACGATTTAGGAATGATCAAAATAAATTTAGAAGATAAAGAAATAATTACTCTATTGTTTTGAAGATGCTTAGCAACCAAGGATCTTCATGATCAATGCCAATTTTAGCGTAGAATGATAAATTTGAAGCATGAGTATATAAAGCATTTGAATAAAGTTATATGTTGAATAACTAGGTTTATTCATCACCAATGTTTGTATTTGTCTAAAAAAGCATGTTAACTCTTAAAAAATGAATAGAAAACAATACAAAATGAAAAATAATGTGCTTAAAAGAATAAAAGATACATCCTAATGATCTTATGTGCTTAAAGTTATTCTTATTTTGCTAATTAATGCAGGCAATAGTGATCCAACTTGTTATATCTTATGATTATGTTTATTGATAGTCCAATTAGATGTGTTGTTAAGATATATATGTAAAATATGCTTTTGTTGGTTCCAATTAGTCATGAATAAGTGAGTTTGCTTTTTCAAGGTAGTATTCTAACATAAGTTCATTTGATTGAATGAATTCTTGGTTGGTGTATCTTTTTGTAGTGCTTAGGTGATTACTATTATAAGCATGATAAGGCTATGCAATTTTTTGTAAAGACAATGAAATTTTTGGGATTATTTATTCTTAGTTACTAGAGGACAAGTAATGGTTCCAGTGTGGGGTATTTGTTAGTCTTAATTTGTGCATAGATATTTGGTAGGATTCGAGCTTAAATTTATGTTAATCTACGTTTAAATTAAGTTATTTTGAGCCAATTTGTTTTATTTCTCACATTTGGTTCGGTACCGGTTCGAGTATTCGATTATTACAATTTATTAAAAAATTAAATTTTATATTTTCATCTTTATGAACCAAAATAAAATAAATTTTATATTTTCATTTTTAATTATTCAATGACTAAAATGAATAAATGATAATTTAATAAATTATAACTAATAACTTATACATTAAATGTTAAATTGATTTTTTAATATTTACTAATTTATAATTTATAATTAATAAATAGTCTAATTATTAAAAATATACTTATTGAGTGAGTTAATTAGTAAAACCAATAATTGATGATGAGTGATTCAAGAAAAATCAACAAGAAAAGCTAAAAAATCAATTGTTCTTTATATAATAAAAGTACGTACAAATATAAGAAAACAAAAAAGGAATAGACTAAAAAGCAATTATTATATAAACAAAATCAATATTTTCATGAGTATTTACTCTAAAAAATGAGCTTACAAAAATAAGAATCATATTTTTATTGGGTTAATTTCACCCATTGCATACAAAGTTGGTCATAAGTAATATTGTGACATGTGGAGTTTGTTTATTAAATTTTGTGTTAGGGATTATTGTGTGTTAGACACTTGCATGCCAATTACAAGGCACATTAGGGGTAAGGAGTTCAAAGACTTGTTATGGGTTTCAACTTAGGCTCTTTATATAGCTAAGTTAGATAAAGACATAAAGGATATTGAAGACAAATTTGTTAATGCAAAAGAGTGGCTTAGAGAGAGGCTTGTGAGCTTAAGAGTTGACTTATAATCTATGTGAATGCTTTAATAGATACATATTAGATGCTAATGACAAACCTATTATTATTATGTTAGAGATTATTAGGACTAAAATTATGAGAAGACTATTTGAGAACAGAGAATACGTGAAAAAGCATGAAGAAGCAAAATTGTGTCCTAAAATCAAGAAGAAGTTGGATGAGAATAAAGAGTTTACTTGTTTCTACACACCTAATTTCAATAGTGGGCCAAAAGTATAAGTTAGGGGGAGGGAAGGGGGTAGGGGCGGGGGGGGGTGATATTTTGTTGCAGATATGGTTAGACACACTTGTATTTATAAATGGTGGCAATTGAATGGTATACCTTATGGGCATGTTATTGCATGTGTTTGGGAGAACAATGAGCTCCTAGAGGATTATATGAATAAGTGTTATCATATTGAGACTTATATAGTTTACAAACATTACATTAATCCTATAAATGGTCATGAATTATGACCTAAGTCAAAAAGCATAGTGCCTTTCATAGCTCCATAACCTTTTTTTTAAAAAAAAAAAAAATAAAAGGAAGGAAGAAAAAAACTAGAAAAAAAAAAAGCATGAGGAACTTGAAAGAGTAGATGCCACACAAAAGATGTTGAAGAAAGGATAGGTATGGATGAGGTGCATAAAATGTGGTGAATTAGGGCATAATAAAAGAAGTAATGGAAATTCATAACCCTCAATCTCAATAATTACTTTAGTTGAACTTTTTACTTATTGATTATTGATTTGTAATTGCTAGATGATTTCGGATATATTATATTTATTATAGTTGTTTTGTGATATGTTATATTCACACATTTATAAAGAAAAAGAAGAAGGACTAGAGAAGTAGCATTAATCAGGGTAGTTTTAGCAATACTGCAATTACTCTAACCCAACATCATTCACAACCTCAAGCTCAATCTCAACATATTAATCTTATCACAGTACAGTGGATGATGGACATAAGGAGTTCCTTTTTCTTGGTAGTAATGTTGTGTTTTTTTTCATGTCTAATATTCACATTTTGGTAGCTTTGTCAATTTTACATTTATATTTGCATTACATTACATGGATCTAGTCAAACTAGGGTAATAACAAGTAGTACACTATTCGCACCGCTCTTTTCCACTTTAGGTTCACAATGGGCTCATAGTAAAAAAAAGTAATGTTATTGATAAGACATAGTGCATATTTGAAGTATGATGATTTTCCCATATTGTATGCTTAATTTTCAACTTTAATTGAATTTTATATTTAAGAAATTTAAAATTTGATATTTCAAGTACATTAGAGTTGAAAAGGAGAGACTACACATCAATTTGCAAGATTATTCAATTTTGAGGCAAAAAGAGCTGAAGTGCAGTTTGTGCAGAAGATGTACTTTGATAAGGCATAGGTGCAACTTGCCAATCCAAGGTTGCAAATTTAGAAGAGTAAGGAGCTATTTTTCAACCTAATTTTCATAGAAGATCCTATCCTAGTTAGGAGATTGACTTAAGAGATTTACCCTAGATTTAGATCATTTTTTGATATTGTCTAAAACTGATTAGAAAGCCAATTCCTTTAGGGATTTTTAGAAGATTTTTCGGAGAGATTGTTGTTCTATAAGTATGAGTCTCTTTTCTTGTTTGGAGGGGTAGAAAAAATGTGAAGAGTAAAGGGAGAGGACAACCAACCTCAATTGAAGACATTCTATTCTTTTATTCCCAACCCATAAGTTTTTCTTTTCTTCTTTTTAGTTTTCTTTCTTTATTCATAAGCCAATTTTCTTATAGCTAAGACTATGGAAAGTCTTATCATAACAATGGATTGATTTTTATTTTATTTAATCGAGATATTTTTATTTTCATATTGTCCATGAATTATTGTGGTTAATGCTATTGAGAGCTTGATCACCTCTTGATTGATGTAGTTTATGTGAATGAATTGGGAAGGGATTTTGCATAATTGACTAAATAATTCATGGTGTGAATTGAATGGTATATAGGGGTATATATACATGATTCATATGATTTTACAAGTTTTTCACAAAGTTTAATGTGCTTTCAATTTTGAGAACTCTATAGAAGGATCTAAGGGTTATTTGATTGAAGTAGGCTTACTATATCTCAGGAGGAAATATTAAGCAATTTTAGGAAAAATCTTAGCTTATGAAGATAATAAATTATCTTGGTTGAATTTAATTAATTGAAATCCATGAGAGTGGTTAGGTGGACTAATAGTCTTAGCTCTTTAAATTTGATTGTTGCAACCTTAATTAATTATTTTTTCCTTTTATTTGTTTTAGTATTTAAATTTTCATAGTTCATTTATTTTGAATTTTCATTATTTAATTATTTTCTTAAATTTAATCGTCCAAATAATCATAGGTTAATTATAGTTTTAATACTTTTTTGTTAAATCCTTATGAGAACAATATCTTTTTACTATTCGATAACTAATGCACTTGCTAGGTCTGTTTAAATATTAACTATAAAGTTTTTGGCACTATTGTCGGAGATTTAATTCTAAAATAACATTAGAACTTGTTAATCTTGGTTAATTTTGATTTTTATATTTTTTTAATTTAGTTTTTAATTTTTTCTTATTCAGGTTGATTGGTGCAAGACACGTACTAGTGGTGAGGAACCAGTGCAATTTGATCTTGAAATAGAAAGAACTTTCCATATAAGTCGAAGGGGTGAGAAAGGTAAAGAGTAAGAGCAATTTGAAATTAGAATGGCAGATCCAACAAATGCCTACAGAACTCTTGGATTATGCTTGTCCAATAATTGATAGAGCTACTTCTAGCATTAGCAAGCCAACAACTTTCAAGATCAAGCTAACAATCATCTAGATGATTCAAACTAGTATCTAATTTGGTGGACTACCAAGTAATGATCCTAATGCACACATTATCAATTTCCTAGAGATTTGTGAAACCTTCAAGCATAATGGAGTTAGTGATGTTGCTATTAGACAGACTTTTCCTTTTTCATTGTGAGATAAAGTTAAGGATTGGCTTGATTCACTTCCTTCAAGTAGTATCACTACATGGCTAATTTGACTCAAAAATTTTTAGCTAAGTATTTTCTTATCTTTAAAATAACTAAATTAAAAATTGATATCACCATTTTTGTTCAATTAGAGAGAGAAACTTTATATAAGGTTCGGGAGTGATTTAAGGAAATGCTTAAGAAGTATCCTCATCATGGAATACTAGTTTGACGTCAAATTTAAAATTTTTTCAATGGCGGTACTCCATCTAACTGTTCAATTATTGATGTGGCTTCAAATGGTACATTTATGAGAAAATCTTATGATGAAGCTTTTGAGCGAGTGAAGGAGATGGCTTATAATAGGTATAAATGTAATAATGATAAAGTTGATCGAAGGGGACATGTAGTGCACAATATTGATTATTTTACTATTTTATTTGCTCAAATTGCTTTTTTAAATAAAAAATTAGATAATCTTAGTGATACAATAATGAATGTTTCAACTTTTGATCCATGTAACTTATGTGGCCAAATGAGGCATCCAAGCTCTCAAGTCAAGTAGGAAATCTTTTTATTTCTCATGAAAGTGCTAATTTTATTTCTCATGATGGCAGGTCAAATTTCAATCCTTATTCAAATACATATAATCTAGGGTGGAGGAGCCATCCAAATTTTTCTTGGAGTAATAATCAACAAAAGGCACCCTTTAGATTTCATCAATAATAGCCACCAAAAAGAAGATAAAGGAAATTTAGAGGATTTAATTACTAAGTTCATCAATAGTAATGAAGTAATGTTTAAAAAACATGGGACATCTATTAGGAACTTAAAAGTATAAGTGGGACAACTTGTTAACATGATGTCGAAAGGAAGAAAAGGTCAGTTTCCTAGTAATATCGAGAAGAATCCAAAAGAACAAGTAAATGCTATCACTATAAGAGGTGAAGAAATAATTGGAGAATTTGGAGGAGATGTGAGAGAAAAGAATGAGGAGCATAACTAGGTTGATGATTCATTTATGGAAACTACAAGAAGTACACCCAAATTTAATTTAAATGCTATTAAACATCCTCTTCCTTATCCTAAAACAGTTTTGAAAGCTAATTTGGATAAACAATTTGATAAATTTTTAAAGGTGCTTAAAAGGTGCATGTTAATATTCCTCTTCTTAATGTTGTTTCACAAATGCCAAATTATGCTAAATTTTTAAAGGATGTGATTTCTAATAAAAGGAAATGGGAAAAACATGAGATGGTGAAGCTTAATGAGAAGTGCTAAGTAATTCTCTTAAATAAATTGCCACCAAAAGTAAAAGATCCAAGGAGTTTTTCTATCGCTTGCACTATAGGAGATACTAAATTTTAAAAATCATTGTATGATCTAGGTGCCTGTGTGAACTTAATGCCATACTCAATTTTTGAAAAACTTGGATTATATGAATTGGAACCTACTACTATTACCTTAAAACTAGCTAATAGAAGTATTAAATATCTAAGGGGAATAGTAGGTGATGTCTTAGTTAAGGTGTGCAAATTTATTATATCTATTGATTTTATTATGTTGGATATGGAGGAAGATCGACTAATGCCTTTTATTTTTAGGTATACCTTTTCTTGTTATTGGTAATGCTTTGATTGATGTATGAAAAGGTTTACTTACTCTTAGAATCAGTTATAAAGAAGTAGTGTTTAATGTGTTTAAATCCATGAAACATCCTGACACAATTAAACATAAAGTAAATGTGATTAATTGCATTGACAAGTGTGCAAATGAATTTAAATTAGAAGATCCTTTGGAAAGTATCATTCGTAATTCTTGTGATGATGTACATGTCTAAGATGAGGAACATAAAGATAAATTCACTTACTTGGGCAGGTATATGATGAAGAACATAAAGATAAATTCATTTATTTGGATATGAGTCAAGAAGGATTCAAGGGAAAAGAAAGGAAATTTTTACCTTTGGAGGAACCAACTTCTACTAAAAAATTGAAACCCTCTATTGAAACTCCTCTAACTTTGGAACTTAAATCTTTGCCTTTTTATTTAAAATATATATTTTTAGAAGAAAAGTCGATCTTACCTATGATTATTTCATCTGAATTGATAGGTCTCCAAGAGGAAAAGCCGAAAATGGTGCTTAAGGAATAACATATTTTTTATGAATTCACTCATTCCTTGCAAAATCCTTTAAAAAAAGAATAGAAGTCAAGTTAGTGACTTTAAAAGAGTGCTTGTTGAGAGATAACTCAATATTTTTAATTTTATTATGCTTTTATTTTATTTTTACATATTTTTCTTGATTTTCATTGCATTTTTATTTTTATTTTTATTTTTTGCATTTTGTATCTTTTGGGCATTTTATAAAATTAATTAAAAAATGAAAAAAATTAGTCAAACATTTTTTGATAGGGCATGCCCACAACTTATTGCCAAGATGAAAGTATTTACTACTCAACATAAGTAATAACCATGGCTTATCCCAATAAATCTTATGTTTGATTTTCTTGCACTTTATTTGTCTACATAAGTCGTACCCATGACCTATCATATTAAATCTTCTGTTTTATTGTTTTCCCTCGCTAGCATAGGTCATGCCCATGGCCTATCACATTAAATCTTCTGTTTTGTTTTTTTCCTTTGTCAGCTTAAGTTGTGCCTACAACTTAGTCACATAAGTCTTTTTCAAAACACCATAACCACCCACTACCCCTCTTTTTGCACTTGAGCTCCACTCCCACCAAAGCTCACCATTTAGGGAAGTTTTCTTTGCCATACAAGTTTTTTGCAGTGATTTTTTTTGCTACATTGAGGGTAATGTATGTTTTAAATGTAAGGAAGGGATTAAAGGTTTTGATGATGCTTTTGTCTTTGACATACTTCAATTTTTGCTTGACAACCTTTTCCTTTGGAATGTCTATTCTCTTGATGTTTGTTGTTAAATGATTGTGGATTATCATGAATTTTTATTTTTGCTTAAGGTAAAATTGCATGATAGGATGCAACCATGATTAAATGATTTTTTTTTCTTTTCTTTGCTTTGATAATTAATTTAAATGAAAATTTTGTAAGATTCAATACAAGCAAACCTTAATTATGATCTTTTGAGCTTATAAGCATTTTTATTCTTTATTGTTCTATTTTATTTTTATTGGACTGGGTTGGTTTAACCTAAGTCATGAACTTCTTTTGATCTTGACAATAAAGATTTATCAGTACTAATACTTTCATTTAGTGTTGTGTTGCAGGTTATAAGTTAGTTTTTTCATTAAAAGTTTGATGAAGTTCAAAATCTCTAACCTTGTAAAGATCAATCTAATTCATGGTGTGTATATTATAATTCGTGATTGCAAATAAGTCATAAGGATGGATAAAGCTAGGCTAGAGGAATTCACGGGGATATTCGCAGTCGCGACATAGCTGAAAGAAGTGAAGCTTGAGTCATGGAGGAATTCCTAGTGGGTATCACATCAGGATTCACTATCACGACTTTCATAGTGATAATGAAGGGAACCAAAGCCACAACCACAACATGCCAAGTGTCCTAAGTAACCGTTGAAGATCAAAACTTGCAAGGGCGAATATTTGGTAGCGACCACGACTCAATGAGTTGTGGTTTCCTCACCAAATAGAGGAATTTCGCAGTCTCAATTGCGCCCAAGACATTGTTATCTCGTGACTGTGAATTTTGATAGTGGTTAGAGAACAACGACTATATTTTCCTAAACAACCAATGGACAACTAACACGTTGACTAGCCATTAGATATAAATGAGGTTTTTTGCTGAAATTTTCAACTCCATAATGGAAATTAGAAATTTACGACAGCGAAATGGTAGTAGCGACTGCTACTTCCTCCTGACAAGTATTTAATGCTAAATCTACCTAGCACATCTTGGAGATTTGTTAATAGTTTTAAACTAATGTCTCTCTGGTGGATATGAGCTATAAATACTCCACCAAACAGATGTAAATGTAAGATAATTCATTCATTTACAACCAAACTCTTACCTATTTGCTACGCAATCTTTCTTTCTCATTTATTTATTGTTAATTGTTAGGTGTGAGCAATAAAAACCATTGGAAAGAGGTCAAGTGTTAGCCTAGAGTCAAAACTCTTATGAAAGGTTTTAGTGTATGCCTGCAAAACACTTATGAGAGGTTTTTATCTGAGCTTAGAAAACACAAGGTGTAAGATTTTTGTGTCAGCCATAAACACAAGTTGTAAAAGTTTGGTGTAAGCTTGGAAACACCAGTTGAGTTGAGTAAAACACCCAATTGGAGAGAATTAGGGAGTGGATGTAAGGTTTGTGAACACCCGAACCATTATAAACACTTGTGTCAATTTTTCTCTTCTCCTTCTTAACTTTTTAAACACATTTATCTTTCATTTTAATTTTTAATTACTATCAATTCAACCCCTCGTTCTTGGTGCCCTAGGCCAAAAAGTGGTATTAAAGCTAAGTCTTACTAAAAACCTTAATTAAGTGAGTAAAGATCAATGACATAAAAAGGAATCCACACACACCTCGAGCCTTATTGGAGCAGACTATACTCATTGGAAGTATAGGATAGAGATCTACCTAGACACTAATTTGGTGGATCTATGGGATGTTGTTGTTAAAGAATCGAAGCCACTCACTAAAGTGGTAGATGAGAGTGA
>CATIWR010120580.1:0-15135 GCA_949677035.1 Omphalea diandra | reverse complement strand
CCCCCCCACCCCCCACCCCCCCCCCCCCCCCCCCCCCCACCCCCCCCCCCCCCCCCCCCCCCCCCCCCCCCCCCCCCCCCCCCCCCCCCCCCCCCCCCCCCCCCCCCCCCCCCCCCCCCCCCCCCCCCCCCCCCCCCCCCCCCCCCCCGGTTTATAAGTCCCTTGCATGTGTTTTTTATGTACAAAAAGAAGTAGCATTAGTTTTAATTTCTTCTCATTTTTCACTAAAAAAATTTCTCAAAAATGGAAGACTATAGATTTATGAGATACAAGAATGAAATTGCAGTTATCTTAAAAGAAACAAAAAGCCTGATTTTGAGATATGTTTTCATTTCACTGGTAATTTTTTTTTTAAAAAAAAAAAAATTGACTTGATAAATTGCCTCATGATATACAACAATTAGAGGTGAGCAAATTTCCATTAAAACTGAAAAAATCGATCACATCGAAATAGTTTTATTTTTTGCTTCAAAATTTTTTTGAAATTTAAGTATAGTTCATATTTTATCTTTGAAAATTTTAGTTTTTTCAGTTGCTTATGATTTTGAAAGTATAATAATAAAACCAAACTGAATCAATCAAACTTTTAAATTTTAAATACTGTAATTTTATACTTAACTATGATGAAAAATATAGTTTATGTTCACATATATATTTAATGTAGGATACACATTAATGATATAAATATTTATAAAACTAATATTTATTTTAAAAAAATACTTTTAAAATATTTTCAAAATAATAATCAAATCAAACTGAGCCAAACTAAATTTTTAATATGAGTTCAACACAGTTTAGTTTCCATTTTTAAAGTTTGATTTTAATTTATTTTTTTATTTGATTCAATTCATTTTGAGGCTAAAGCAACAAATTTACTATCTACTAAAAATGATTTTGGATAAATTAATAACTTACTCACATTTGATTTAAGTTATGATGAAAGGATTTCAAAAGAATTATAGCCACTACTATTACATGAATTGTTAGATTGAACACCAAAAAGTTCCATACTAATTATAGAAAATGTTTAAATATATAAAATGGAAGTTTTAATCTACATTGTCATCTTCGAACTTGAAGAGCTAAAACATAATCATAACCAAGTTGTGAACTCTCTCCTTTTATTGATAGTAATGGCAATGTCCAAAGGATTATTGTCATTGCTTGCATTAGCATGTTGTAGGTGATCACACATTTAATCGGAGAAATAAAGGCAAGAGAGCTTATAACTTCAAGTTTTGATGGGGATGCAAGTGTACCTACAACAAGTTTCCAAATGGATGGATTGGCCCTAATTGCAAATAAGGAGACCCTTATAGGTTATGGAACCATTAGCAATGGAGATCAACCTTTTTGTGGTCCAAATAACATCCGATGTAAAAATAAGAAACAAGCAAATCCTTGGCAAAGAGGTTGTAATGAAGTGACCAATTGTAGAGAAGGGCCACCTAGTGCTTAGACAAAGTTGACATTTGTAGATTACACACACACACATATGTATACATACATATATACAGATATATATGCATATATATGTGTGTGTGTTATATATATATGTGTGTGTGTACTCTTTAAGAATTTACAACGTATCATAAAAAAAGATTATCTTATTTTATTTATTCATTTATTAAAATACATTATTAATTTATCTCAATAAAATATGTTGTTAGTAGATATATGTATTCAATTTTAGCAAGATTTTTATTTTTTTGCTGTAAATTAATATATTCTAACTTATAAGGGTTTTTTTTAAAGAAAGTTCTATAAGAACTAAGTGATTAGTGAAAGCATGTGTTCCTCTTAATTGACTCGAGTTCATTTTAAGAGAAGTATTATAATTTAAAATTAAATAATTATAATTTTGTCATCTTATATTAATTTAAGCTTAAATTAGGATGGACAATAATTGATAAACTATAAAGAGAAAGAAAATAACATGTTAAAAAGAGAAGAAAAGAAGGGAAAATAGAAAAAGGTTAAAAAATTGAATAGAAAAATTAGAGAAAAGGACAGAAAAAAAAAAAAAAAAAGGACATATGCCCGCTTTGCATTTCCATTCTTTATGGTGTTGATATTTTATTACTATAATTTTGGAAATGAGAATACCCACGAATATTCCATACAGTAAAGACATAGTACTCCATTCGAACAACATTGAGTAAATAGAACAATTACTGATTGTCCATATTTGTGCAGCTCACATTTTAAATTCTACCTTAGAAATACATCATATGTTTGGATGCCCACATCCTACAAATACTTCAATTCTTTAATCATATGCTGTAAAAACATATTTAAATTGTTTTTTAGTTTATTTGATCTAGGTAAGATTATAGTAAAAAACAAATGTGCATCTTTCAGACACATCTACATCGACAAGTTGTATAAAGCTACTATAACTAGCCAAAATAAATATTATTGTCTTGACTGAGAAATGGCTGAAAACCATCAGTGTAAAGACCGAATCTAACATTATGGCTCTTGAAAACAAACAACGAATGTGTGTGATTGAAATGCTTCTATGCCTCAAAATTAGATGGATGACACATAATGCCATCTTCTTGAGGTTCTCATCATCCATCTTATATGTGTTGTTGTTTCTGAAGCATATAGTCATTACAGCCTCAATGAAAAATAATATATTAACTTGATTGGAATGTTTTTTTATTTGCTAACTTCTTATATCTGGGTTGACTATAAAATTTGCACCTGGTCTCATCACTATCAATAACCTAATATATTAAATAACCATACTTGTAATAGTCGATCTTCTATATAAGTAATTTTAGCCTTTAAACTAACTTCTTAGTATTGTAGAAACTATTAACCATCCTGTGATTTGCTGGTAATGTCTCACCTAGGAATTGCATGATATCATCATAACATTTCTCAGAAAAATTATGCTCAAACTTGAAATGCAGATACCAAGCAACTGCTAATAACTGTGAATGATTCTCACATTCTTCATGCAATTGTTCATCGACTGAATTGAGCATTTTGTAGAATCTTTATGGATCATAATTTTAGGTTTTCTACATGAACTCTAATACAAAGTTAAACCCAACAACATGAAATAGCGTTAATGTCAGTATGTATTAGTAGGTTCTACACCCAATTCCATTATGTCATTAAATGGTTCATCATCATACCTCTGTTGCATAAATGGTTCACCATGTTGAGTCTAAATGTAATATCCCAAAATAAATCCCTTCCTTATAAGATACAATTTCACTTAATCAATCTTGAGGTTCTTTCGATTTTCACACTTCAAACAAAGATACTTAATCTTCGACCCATCTGTAAATGCCATTTCAAAATTTTTATTTTCTTAAAAAAATTTATATTTTCATGACAATTAAAAATTACAACATTGTATTGCAATGTCGTTAGTAACATTATAATGTTCATCAATATTTTTAGGATATTCTACAAATTTCATTATGAAAAAAAAAGTAATTAGCTTTATGGTGCTCTTATGATTCTTTTTTCTCAATTCCTTATAATATTATATTTAAAAATGAAAATAAGCAAACTATTTCTATCCACTTAGAGTAACCATTTAGATTTTTGTAAAACTATGATTTAGTGATAGCTTATCATTTTCTTCATAACATATATGTCAAAGTAAATATTAAGTATTTGTATTAAAATGTATAAGATAATAAAAATTTAGATATTAACATTTATCATCCTTTATTGGTTTATAAATGTTAAACATGTTAACCTTAATTTTTATATAATTTTTAAATAAAAATACCGTTAAGGTTGATAGTCCTAGAAAATAGCATTAGATTTGGGATTTTAAATTTTTATTTAGGAGTGTAATTCCTGTGTATGTGCTTTTGTATAAAAAGTAGTTAAAAATCCTAAAAAAAATTGCATTAGGTCTAGCATTTTGAAACTTCATTATGTTTTTATTTGTACTTTGATTGAGAAACTAATAAAGCTAAAGGAAAGATTAATTAGTACATGCACACATATTGTAATAGTAAAATGCATTATTATAATGAATGAGAATCTTGCGTTTGATCTATCATGAAATAATGAGAAAAAAAGAGAGAGCTTATTTAAGAGTGTAATCAATGTAGAATATAACAAAAAACAACATTGCTCCTCGGACATTGAAAAACTATTGAACTATAGAAAAATAAAAAATAGATTTATTTGTTATATATATATATATTCATGAATGATAGTAATGAAAATTTTTTGTTGCAAATTGGTATTTGTTTCGAGGAGATAAAATAAAACCAGAAGCCTTTGAGAGTAAATGTCACATATTGAATGTTTAGCAGTAAAGTGGTTACTGAAATTGATATTCACAATTTTAAATATTGAAATACAAAAATTATTCATTAGCAATTTATCATTAACAAGTGCAACGACTCTTTCTTATCATCTTTTTATGAATAGATTTGTGAAATAAAAGAATGAAATTACACTTGGCTTAAAAGAAACGAAAATCCTGATTTTGAGATATCTATTTTCATTTCATTGGTAACCTTAAAAGAAAAAAGAAAATCAATTTGGGAAATCACCTCATGCTATACAAAACTTAGGGAAGAGCAAATTTCCACTAAAACTAAAAAAATTGATCAAACCAAAATTGTTTGATTTTTTTGTTCAATTTTTTTTAAGAATTTAGTTGATTTCACATTTTATCTTTGAAAATTTTAATTATATCCATTGAGTTTGAATTTGAAGGTACAATAATCAAACCAAACCAAACTTATCAAACTTTTAAATTTCAAATAATGTAATTTTATACTTAACTATGATGAAAAATATAGTTTATATTCACGTATATATTTATTGTAGGATATAATATTAATATAAATATTTATAAAACTATTATTTCTATTAAAAATATTTTTAAAAGAATAATAAAATCAAATTGAGTCAAATTAAATTTTTCATATTGAGTTTGATTCAGTTTAGTTAACTTTTAGAAAGTTTAATTTTAATTTAGGTTTTTTTATTTAATTTAATTCAATTTGAGACCAAACCAACCAATTTACTAACTTCCACTAAAAATAATTATAGATAAATTAGTAACATCCTCACATCCAATTTAAGTCATCATGAAAGGGTTTTAAATAAATTGTAGCCACTACAATTACATAAATTGTTAGATTGAACATAAAAAAAAGAAAACATAATAACAATAGAAAATGAAGTAATTTAGTCATTAAAATATATCTCGACTTTTATGATGAGCATATAACTAATTTTTTTTTTATCATAAAAGTCACTAAACTATTATAATTATTTAGACTAGTTTTCAAATGGTTTTTCAATGGATAAAAGTTTAATTGGCCTCGTAATCTTTTGTGAAAAATTACATATCAGTTCAAATTAATATTTTAAATTAATTTAATTCTATACTACGATTTAAAGGTTATTTAAATAATAAAAATAAATTTTTTTTATTTCAGATGAATAAATTTATGTACAAAACATAAAAATAAATTAAAAAAATAAAGTTTTTTAAAATATTTAGATATTATTGTAAATATTAGTAATACATATTTTTCTAACTGTTTTTAAAATTTTTGTCTCATATTAGGATTTAGTCTCTTAAATTTTTCAACTTGAGATTTAGTAATTTGTTTATGAAATAGTTGAATAATTTCAAAAATAATTTTCTTGAAAATTTAACTTTATATTAATTAATTTCTATAGTATCATTATTAGATATTTATTAATGTACTTATCATTATTAGATATTTATTAATATACTTATTATTTTTAGATTACACTCACACATATTTGAAAGCTACATCTTTTAGGTCAACCTAATGTGTTTATGCAACACCCTGAACTTAGGACCCTTTTTTATCTCATTAATCTATATGGCCTCGGATCATAGAGTCAAGCAATACAAAACCTTAACTAACTTCATCCAAAATTTTCTTGCATAAACTAATGAGTGAAATTACTCCAACATGCGTTGAAGTCAAAGCCAACGACCATGTAAGGATGAACAATAGGCGTTGAAATTTTTTGTTACAAGATCAATAGGCGTTGCTCAAAACCAACGGGCATTGTTCCTTCAAACGACTAGTTTGCAGAAAAGCTGTGAAAGTAAATATCAACTACTCCAACGGCTCGTTTTGGAGTTTGGCTATATAACGAATTTTTTTTAAAGACTAGAAAAGGTTAGAAAACTTGGGGGATCATTTATAATCAACTAGTGAACATCTATCAAGTTCTTTGTGCAAAGCTTTTAGTATTGCTTTAATTTGGGTAGAGTGAGGCTTAATTTATAACTTTTTAAGAATATGTTTTCTAGACCACTAAAAGTGTAATTGCAGCCTAATTTGAGAGGTATTAACACTGCTTGGATCTATCCTTGCTAGTGGTTGAAATGTTGGTATTGTGCCTTAGAAAAATACTGAAGGAGTTGGGTTGACTCTCTTATTCCTTATTAAAAGAGAGTAATTATAAAGGTTGTCCTTGAGCTTAAAAAATGGAAGGTTCTTCCTTTGCCTAGAAAAGGAAAGGTTTTTCTTGAGTCTAAAAAAGAATAGAAAAGGTCTAAGTGAAAGTTTAGGGAGTAGAGCAGACACATTGTCGAATCACTATAAAGTCTCTGTGTTTGATTTGTGTTTATTGTTTTCATAATTATGTTTTTGTATTTTTATTTACAACCCAATTCACTCCCCTCTTAGGTTGCCTTATCTCCATCCAAACCAACACTTTTCTTTTATTTTTTTGGCCTCCCTTGCATTTTATTATAGGGAGGAGGTTGTAGAGATGCTATATCCATAATTGGCCACATATTTGCTCCATTGTAAACCTCAAAATACTTGGACTTACTGTAATAAGGATCATCATAGTCTAACTCATCATGCCCAACATAATTAATTGATGCAAGAACATGAAATGCCACTTATATCCTATACTCTACATGAACATGTCCTTGGGCCTAAACAAACCACAAATTGATCTTCTCCAACTATGACTTGAAACTTATCTCTAGTTGTTGGCTTGACAATATAGAATCTAGTGTCATACTTAGCATTTTTTAATTTCTGCCAAATCTTTAGACAAATCTCATCTTCATAATTCTTCATCATTTCATTCTTTTGGTATATTCTCTCCATCAAAATGTCTTTATTTCGTTAAGCATGTTAATGATTGGCATTGTCCTAGCCTTGCATATGTAGCCATTGAATGTCTCTGCTAGGCTTGATGTCACCACATCACACTTGGGCCAAATGTTAATAAAAGTTTATCAAAATTGATAGGACGCTTACATTATGAAATCTTGATATGTAGCCACACTCAATGCTTTTATTTTCACCATCAACTTATTAAACTCAACCTTATTTATGGCATTACTTGCCTTCTAAAAAATCTTCTTGCATTCTATCCTAAGGTGTTTTTTCTTCTAGTTAACATGGACATATATAACATAATTTTTGTGCTCTACATGAGGTACCAACTTAAGAATTACATTTGCAATGCCTTAAAACATATAACACAATAAAATCAAATAAATAACTAATATACATAAATTACAGTTGTGCATTGCCACAAAAATAAAATTAAATAACACATGTGAACAAAAAAATATAAATTACATAAGTGATAACAAATTACTTATCACTTATTAGAGTTAGACCAAGTCCTGTTGTAATATTAAGAGACCAAGTCCTATTTTGTTATTGAGATCTTTAAACAACAATGTTAGAAACCACTTCCAAGTTGGTTCATTTTCCTTTTCCACAATAGCCTAAGAGATAGGATACATTTGATTGTTCTCATCTTTTCCAATTGCATAGAGTAGTGCTCCCCCCTATCAAGGTCTTTAAAAAACAACCACATAGACATAATATAGGTCTACATCTATCTAAAAACCCTTTCCCTAATGCTAAAAATCCTAAGTAAAATCTCTTAAATGCAAATTGTCCACCTGTTAATGGTTCACCATTTTCAATCTTAAATGTTCCTTCCTTATCTAATCCTTAAAGTTCAACCTCGTAGGAATGAAGCTTTGCATAATATGCTTTAAGGCTTCCCCATAAAATCTAGAATGCCTTCTTTATAGGGGTGCGCTCAGTCTAGTCCGATTTAGGGTTTTGAAAAATTCTAACACCAGATCGAAGTCTCAGCCCTTCACATTTGGAAGTACCAAGATTGGGATAAAAAATATAAAGAACCGGAACTAAATTAGATCGAAAATCGATTAGGTTCTTCGGTGCTATTTGGTCCTGTATTTTTGGTTTGATTTCAGTTCGGTCCCAAATTTATTGTTTTAAGAAAATTTCATAATTATAAATTATTTAATCTATTTTATTCATATTGCAATTGTGATGTGATGTGATTGTTTGGGTTAATAACTATAGTAGAACATGCCACTTGATGGATTGCATAAGGATCATACATACACCAGTGATGATCCTTATTATAAATATGAAATAAAGAATATTATATATTGCTCTGATTTGTGCTTTCTCTTTAGACTTATGATGATGTGTTATTGATGGTTATTTATAGTATTGCTAAAGGTAAGGTCTTTGATTAGAGCATATCTCATATAGGCACTGACGCATTAGATAAAAGGCCAAATCAGAGGTAACGACCTTGATTAAAGCTTAGCTCATCTAGACTCTAGTCCATTTGGCATAAAAGAGCCTTTGAGCTTTTAACATTGAGGTTTAGGATTCTATTATAAAATCTTTTCCCTCTTTTGTGACTGATGATGATTAAACAATTATGTATGTTGCATGTTCATGTATATATATACAAATGCATATGAGTGTGAATTTTCCAAGTATTGTTATTTGCTTATGTGATATTGACTCACTCACTAAAGGTCGCTTCCTCTCAATTATTTTTTCTAGGTAGTAGATAGATACTATCCCGCTTGTTTTAAGATCGCCTTGCATTTTTGCACTCCGCGAGGGCCTTGATGCAAATCTTCTTTTTTGTATTCGAATTGTATTAATTATTCTAGATCTTCACAGTGCTATTCATATTAGTATATGTTTAATATGTGATAAGATTATGTCGGGATGAGGATACTCTCCCAATGTCTTATATGTAACAATATATGTTGTGGTGGAGTTAGACACCCACATTTGCATGGATAAGTAGTGGTAATAATGAGATAATTTAATATTGGACTATATTATCATGTTGAATGATTAAGAGATAAGATAAATGAATAGGCTTAGGCTCGTTATACGTTTGGTGACTTTAAGCCTATCCATTTCTAGTGTCAGTCACGGTTCCCGATTTGGGTCATAAAAGCTTATCATTTTCTTTACATTGAACATGTCACAATAAATATTAATCATTAAAAATCTGTGTTAAAATGTATAAGATAATAAAAATTTAAATCTTAACATTTATCATCTTATATAAAAATATAAATGTTAAACATGTTAACTTTAATTTTATAGAATTTTTATATTAAAAAAAGGCATCAAGTTTGACAATCTTAGAAAATAACATTAGATTTGGTATTTTAAAATTCCATTATGTTTTTATTTAAGAGGTATTATTTTCCTTGCACTAAAAAGAAGTAGCATTAGGTTTAATTAACAACCTAAAAAAATAAAATTAAGTTTAGCATTTGAAATTTCATTATCCTTTTACTTGTGTCTTGATTGAAAACTTAATAAAGCTAAAATAAAGTTTATTTAGTACGTATAGGCATGATGTAGTAGCAAAATACATCATTATAATGATTGAGAATCTAGAATTCGATCTCTCATGGATTAAAAAAAAAAAAAAGAAAGTTTATTTAGGGGTCTAATCAATGTAGAATATAATCAACAATATGATCGCTCCTCCTACATTGAAAAACTATTAAACTATGGATAAAAATAATAAAAATAGATTTGTTTGTCTTATATATGTTCATGATGAGTAATGAGAAACTTGTAATAAGAATTTATATTTATTTCAAGAAGATAAAACAAAATAAAAAACCTTTGAGAGTAAGGTGTTATTTGATAAAACTAAAATTAAGTACTGAAAAATTAATTACTGAATAGTTTTAGTATTAAAAATTTAAGAGCTGAATTTGAATAAATACTAATTTTTTTTAAAAAAAAAGTACCAAATTTAAGAGATAAAGTTAAGATAAGATAACTACATATTTGATAGTAGATTATCATACAATTTAATTTTAAATATTTTAAACATAATTATATTCTTATCAATACAAAAGGATTGTGATATAGCTAAGAGATATATTAATGAAATATAACAAAATAGTGAATTTTTCTATTACTTAATTTATTAAGTAAAAATTTTCAACGTATCATATTAAGTGGTTTTTTAAACTTAAGTGTTTAACAAAAAAGTGTTATCAAACACACTTAAAATGTTAAGAACTTATAAATAGTGTTATCAAACAAACTTAAAAAGATGAGTGTTGAATATTTTAATTTTAAGTGCCTAATGTAGTTATCAAACAACTCCTAAATTTTAAATAATGATTAAATGTTAGCACTGAAGTAGTTACTGAAATTAATATTCACAATTTTAAATATCGACATACAAAAAATTATTTATTAACAATTTATCATAAAAAACTGCAACAAGCATTTCTTATCATTTTTCACTGAAAAAATTTCTCTAAAATGAAAGGCTATAGATTTATGAAATAAAATTATGAAATTGTAATTGTCTTAAAAGAAACAAAAAGCTTGATTTTTGAGATATCTATTTTCATTTCACTAGTAATCTTTAAAAAAAAAAAAATCAACTTGATAAGTTGCCTCATGATATACAACAATTGGAGACGACCAATTTCCTTTAAAACTGAAAAAATCAATCAAATCAAAATAGTTTGGTTTTTTTGTTCAATTGTTTTGAAAATTTAGTTCAATTACTATTTTATCTTTGGGAATCTTAGTTATTTCAATTGAGTTTGATTTTGAAAGCATATGAATAGAACCAAACTGAATTGGTCAGACTTTTAAATTTCAAATAATATTTTATTCATATAAATAGTATAATGTAATTTTATACTTTAGTATTATAAATATATTTTATGTTCACATGTATATTTAATGTAGGATACATATTATTGATATAAATATTAATAAAAAATTTATTGATATTAATAATATTTTAAAATAGTTTTAAAAATAATAATTCAACTCAAATTGAGCCAAACTAAATTTTTTACACTATGTTCGATTCAATTTAGTTTATATGTTTTTTTGAAAGTTTGATTTTAATTTAGTTTTTTTTTTTTTTTTGTATTTGATTCAATTTTGTTTGAGACCAAATTGACCAATTTACTACTTCCACTGAAAATAATTTTAGAGAAATTAATAATATCCTCACATTCAATTTAAGTTGTCATTAAATGATTTCAAATGAGATATAAACACTACTATTTCATGACTTGTTAGATTGAACATAAAAAAAAAAAAAAAAAAATCATGCTTGTTATAGAAAATGCTTAAGTCTATATAATGAAGTTTTCAATCCATGTTATCATCTCCAAACCTGGAGAGTTAAATCATAATCACAACCATGCTGTGAGCTCTCTCCTTACATTGATAGTAGTGACAATATCCAAAAGATTATTCATCATTGCATGCATTAGCATACTATTAGTGAACACACATTTAACAGGAGAAATAGAAGCAAGATAGCTCATACTTCAAGTTTTGATGGGGATGCAAATGCACCTACAACAACTTTTCAAATAGAAAGATTGGCACCTATTATAAATGCACCTAATTTTGGAAAATATGAGGAGACTGTTATAGGTTGTGGGCCACAACTACACATATCATGTTATTGCGCAAAAACATTTCTACAATTGCCTTCCATACCACAACTACACATATCATGTTCTTGTATGAAAAATCACTTCTCAATTATACATACTTCAATGTAATTAAATATTTCATTAACAATGCCATTAATGTAATATACATTAATGCTATTGAATTATTTTTATACTTCTAAAAATTCTATTTCAAAATGTGATTCGTACATGTTACTGTTAGCAAATTATATCATTAGTAATGGAATGATAAAACAAGTTTACCTAATTAGTATTCATAACTTAATTTAATAGACTATACCTATTTAATAATGTATTTACATCTACATAATATAATCAATAAAAATATATCTATTAATTTAATTAACTCAATTAAATATTAAATGATTTAACTAATATTTCACAAAAAAAACCAAACTAACAAAATAATTTCACAAAAAGTAAAAAATATGTTATTAAAATTCATAATTTAATTTAACAAATAATCTTTAAAAAATTATATACACAATGAATTTATAAATGTATAATTAATCTTTTATATCTAATTCAGTAAATCAATTTAACTTGCAATATAATTAAAATAATAGAGTAACAAAATATATGTAATTAATATACCTAATTAAAATTCATAATTTAATTTAACAAATAATATTAAATAAATTTGATGAAAAATAAATATATAATGATGTAATTAGGCCTTTATATCTAATTTATTTAATATACTTAAATTGCAATATAACTAAAATAATAGAGTAAATTAATATATAATTAATATACCTAACTAAAATTCATAATTTAATTTAAAAATATATCTAATGTATATTCTAAAAAAATTTTATTTAGGGTCTAATCAATGTAGAATATAACCAACAGTAACATTTCTCCTCCTACATTGAAAAACTATTAAATTGGGGATAAAAATAACAAAAATAGATATATTTGTCTTACATATGTTCATGAATAACGAGTAATGAAAAACTTGTAATAAGAATTTGTATTTGTTTTATGGAGATAAAACAAAACCAAAATCCTTTGAGAGTAAATTTCAAATAATGATTGAATGTTTAACACTGAAGTAGTTATTGAAATTAATATTTACAGTTTTAAATATTGAAATACAAAAAACTATTCATTAGCAATTTATCATTAAAAAGTGCAACAAACATTTCTTATCATTTGCACTGGAAAATTTTCCATAAAATGGAAGACTATAGATTTATGAAATAAATGAGAGGTTAAATATTTTAACCTCTTTGAATTTTACGGTATTAGACTATTTAGTCCTTTATTTATTTGTATTATACTAATATGTTCTTTTATTTTGACTCATTGGGCTTACTCTATCTCTATCAGTTTTTTACCTAATTTTCCTTAGTCAAACCCAAAAAGTCAATAAATTAATTTTAAATTATGAAATTCCAAATTTACCCTTTCTCACTTTCTCTGTGGAACCCGTCTGCCTCTTCATCTGATTTTTTTTTTATTTTTTTTTCCAATTCGTTCTATGCATGCCTTCACCCGTCCGCCTATTATTGCTATTAATTCAACCTCTACCACCAAACTAGCAACAAAAATAAATAAAGTATTTTATTAACCATTGAAAGAAACGTCGTGCCAAAGCAGTAGAAATGGCGACACCATTGCTGAAATTATAGCTAGGAGAGGGCTGTGAACTGCTTGCTCTTGCTTGTGTTTAGAGAGCAATGATATCGACCAAAATCACTAATTCACCTCCATCATTGACTACTTACATTCCAGTGCAAATTCTATTGCCCACAGTTTATCCGATGGCTTTTTTTTCAGAGTGGGCAGCAAAGGACATTGGGATGATCAAACAATGCACGAGTTTTCTTTTTCTTTTTCAATATGGGTGCAAATGGGTGTTGAGTTGATCGAATAAACCAAATAATGTAATTTTGATTTTTCAGCGTGGGATCAAATGGGGACGACCGCAAGAAATTGGGTAATTTTTTTCATTAATAAGAAAGGCTGCACTTTGCTGCTTTTGGTTCATCTCATCAATCAAACTGTTGGTTATTAATTTAAGGCAATGGTGGGTGTTGGGATTCGATTTAACATGTTAAAAATTATGGTGTTTGTTTTTAATTTTAGAAAAAAAATAATGGGAGCTGAGATTTACTTTTTGAGATATTTTTAATTGGAAAGTGCTGAAATTCTTTGAAAAATCAATGTGAATGTTGAATAATTAATTTTCAAGATTGGGAAATCATTGTTATTATAGATTTAGATGGTAGGGGAAAAAAAAAAGTATTTGCTTGCAGTGGTGGAATTAGAAAGTATTTTTAGAGAAGTTGGTGAGCAGCAGTGAGATGAGAGGTGGAGGAGTAGGAGATAGGCGAGGAAAGAAGTGGGAGAGGGAGAAATTTGTCTTGGAGGGAGAGGATTGCGCATGGTTCTTGGAGTTTCTTGAACCAAATAAAAAATATATATATATATATATATATACTAGCCGTAAATCTGCACATTGCTTAAAATAATTATAATAATAAATTTTAAATAAATTTATTATTTATTTTTATTAAATAATTAATTAACTAATTAAATGATTAATTATTATTTTATAAAAATTATTATCTAATAACAAAATAAATTTCTTAAATTTGATAATTTTGTATCAAAGTAATTGTAATAAAAGATTGTATATTAATTCATACTTTTAAATTTATATGGTACAATTTTAAGAATAAATTTATTAAATTTGAATGAAGTAAATTTATGATAATTAATCAAATAAATAATATAAGTATTTAATAATAAAAAATAAAATTAATAAATAATTATAAGTTATATATTTATGTAAGATAATTGTAATAAAATATTGTCTATTGATTTATATTTTTAATTTTGTATAACATAGTTTGAAGAGAAAATTTATTAAATTTGAAGAAAATAATTGTTAACAATCTATTATACTACTACTAACTCTTTTATACTTAGAATTTGAACGATAAACTGAATTAATTTTAATTTTAATTTTCTATTTAAATAAATTTTTACTTTTTAAGTTTTTCTAATTTTTTGTTTAGAAATTGTTTAGGATTTTTACTATTTAGATATTCTAATTTTCTGTTTAGAAAATTCTTTTATATGGTTTTAATTTCATGTATAGAAATTTTACTGTTTTATTTTTTTAATTATCTATTTAAAAAATCTTTTTTATATGCTAATCAATTTTTTAAATTTTTTATTTAAATTTTTTTAATATGATAATTTTCTATATTTTCTATTATATAACATAAAATAATGACATGTGTTAATGTTATATACAACTATTTGATAAATGGTAAATAGATATTTAAAATTAATTTTGAGAGTGAAATATATATATATATATATATATATATATATATATA
>CATIWR010120579.1:0-11704 GCA_949677035.1 Omphalea diandra | reverse complement strand
TAAAACAATTTGCCATACAACTATACAAACACTGCATATATGTTCCAATGTCCCCAAATGCAATGGTACTTCTAAATGATTATTTATCTAATGCATATGCTCATGTGATAATGCTAATGAATGTGACTAGGGATGTTACAGGTAAAGACTGAAACCTTTTGTAAGTTGGGGTCAAAATAAATGGTGCGCTTCATTAAGAAGAACCTCATATACTATTATGATATTTTGTATCGTGTTGTTACTAATAATGGTGTCTATTTCCAGACAGATATGTTGTGTTGAAAAATACTAGGTGATCCACCATAAGTCATCACCCTATAAACTGCAAGCCAATGAAGTAGTGGAAGTAACCAACAAAAGTGTTAAAAACATCCCTGCCAAGATGGTTAAAACATGTAAAGATTATTTGGAGCAGTAAGGACATCAACTAGGATGACATCATATTCTCTCGTGTATGGAATAGAGGCAATGCTGCCAATTGAATTGGAAGTAAAGTCCTTATAGGTTCTATAAGAGTCTAACATCTTTAAGTACCAATGGATAAGAAACAGGCTAAAATAGTAAGCCCTATTAGATGAGAGAAGACTAAAGGCCTTGTACTATATCCAATTGTATCAAGCCAAAATGGCATGTGCCTTCAACAAGAAGATCAAACCAATCATGATAAGGGTTAGTGATCTGGTACTGAAGGCAATCTGACCCCAAACAAGGATCTTTATAAGAAGTTGAAGCCAAATTAGGAAACCTCTATTTGGTCAAAAAAAACATACATAGGCAGCTTAGTGAATTGGCAGATATGGATAGGACTAAATTCACCGAGCCAGTGAATTCAGACTGTCTCAAAAAGTATTTTGTGCCAGCTATGAGGAAAACAAAAGCTCGCTAAGTCAAAAACCCAAAAGGATGGCTTAAGCAAAAATTAAGGCATGAATAAAAATAAAATAAAATAAGAAAAAAAATAAAAAAAGAAGAAAATAAAATCCTCATTAATTTGAAAACCTGAAACGGTGGCTTAGGCAGAAGTTAGAGCATAAAAATGAGCAAAATAAAGATAGTAAAAGTCAAAAGAGTATGACTAACCACTAAGGGATCATTAGCAGGACAATCGGGTGAGAATGCATGGATGAATGAGCATAGGATTGGGGTGACAAAAGTATTGTGCAAGATAATTAGATGATCTAATGAGCTAGTGTTAAAAGTAGAAATCATGCATTCAATTAATGAGCAATACGCAAAATGTAATGATTCGTGCCAAACATAATATCAGATGGAAGTGCATTTGCATAATTAAAGTAAATTCAATCAAACATTTATTTGAATTAGAATTAAATATAAGACAATTTTTCTCTTATAAAAGTTCATTGCCTATAATTTGTTAATGTGATGCCCATAACTCTAAAAATCGCATAACCATGCCATATAGTTTATGTCTTCATCATGTTGGGGGTCTCAACCCGTATAGATGTCATGGATGTGACAACTAGTCCAAATGGTCTCAACCCTATCCAAAAAGTGTTGGGTCAGAGGGCCCTCGATGAACAAAGGGAGGAATTGTGCCTCAAATTAGGGTGCACTGAACTAACGGTGCCTACGAGCTGGGTCATAAAAAGTGCTAGAAGCTAATCCCTAAAACCCTCAAGGTAACACGTGACAATTTCAGCCAGTGGCAGCTGCAATAGGTTTCCATAGCAATAATATGAGACGTTCATTCATCCCATTCGACTTTAGTAGTAGTCGACCTCAATAATCGGTGATTCAAATGATGCCATAGGTAGTAGAGCCTCACATCCATCATGGGGGCAACCAATAGACCTCTCTCTTATAGTCATATTTGAATGGGAAAAAGAGAAAAAAAAGAAAAGAAAAAGAAAGAAAATTAAGGAAAATAAATAAACAAATATGCTTGTTAGGTTGAAAACCCAAAAGGGTGACCTAATCAAAATTAAGCGACACGCCATATTGAAAACCCACTAAGGCAGTCTAGGAAAAAGTTAGGGCAATAAGAAAAAAAATTCAAAAATAATAGAAGAGAAAAGAAAGAAAGAAGAGAAAATAAGGAAAATGGTTGCAAAAATAATTCTTACCTGTAGCAACAGCGGGCTCCCCGTAAAAGAGTCACTAACACCCAAAGCCACTTTATCTAGTCCTACAATAGTCTCACCCAAAATTGTCAGAATAGGGATCCTCTTTAACTCAGCACTCTCTAAGAGTGGCAAAATATGCATGTTGATCTCCCCATCATTCCACTTCAGTACGTACTCAACCATCAGGATGGTTGCGACAATACGAGCCTGAGCTATTATAGCATGGTCTTTAGAAGGGAAAAGAGTGATAAAAAGGATAATGAGGATTTTCTCCTCACGTAATGTACACATGGGTACCTCCTCATACAATAAGTTAAATAGCTCTACCATCTTCCTAATATGTGGATAATCAAGTTGAGGGAGTGCAACTCAATCAATAACTATGATGCAATAGTTAAAAATCCCACTAAACTCCTCTTATAGGGGTACATCTCTATATCCTCAAAGTAAAAAGTATGAGTATTGGAATCCCATAAGTCATAAGCAACCTGTAGAAAAAGTGTGTCAAGACAAATAAAGAGAGATAATGAAGAGCATAAAGACTCACCCATGGCAAAATGGAAGGTTTTTAACATGGTTTGGGAAGTTGAAGATAGTAAAAGGAAAGTACAAGATCAAAATGAGCTTTTTTAAGCAGAAGGGCAAGCTTGTGGATTGTTCAACCCTGACTAAGGCTATACAAGCTCTGACTAGGGTTGTACAACCTTTTGACAAGGTTGCACAGCTTTTCAACTGGTTTGTACACCTTATCAATTGGGTTGTGCAACACTCATTCACTGAAAGTAGATTGCCCAACCTCCCTTTAATTTATGGGATAACAAGAAGACTCTACTAAGCTATTTGGCATAGAGGCCAAGTGGCCTACGACCATAAACATTATGCCTCTTGAAGTAGATTTGTGAGCCTATTTGTGACCCTGAACTGTAGCAAAACCAAATAGAGAAGTAAGAGAATAGGCTTCTAGGTCACTTGAGCAATGGTGCCTCAACTCGCGTGCTATAAGGCTTTCCCCTCTTTAGGTGCATAGCAGGTAAATGTACGGATAGCTGTGTTAGATAATGGGAGGCTCTTTATGAGCGCGTAAATTATCTAAGACCTATAGGGGATGCCTACAAAAGACATCTCCTCCCTTGGCACATATCGTAGCTTTAAGGCAAAATCTATACCTACGAGATCCCTTGCCCAAAATAAGCTCATGGGTGAACATTGTGGAACAGGTCCCTCATCTACGCCTCATGCCAACAGAATATGCACTTCCCTATATACCACTTTTAGATGTAAGGCCCCTCATAAATGATTACCATAGGAGATTACCTTGGCCTCTACCACCTCTAATGACCATGGCACCGTAGGACCTCTCAAATCATGGCATAGCTGCAATAAAGGCCCAAAATCATTATGAGTATAATGCCAGACGATACTATAGATAATCATAATAATATTAGTACATGAAGAATATTGGTTCAAAGTGATTTTGTTCAGGCAAGTTTGCCTGGTAGCTACAGGATAATCCTTATAACTCACTACTCTCCATCGTGCAAAATAGAGGGTACCCACCCTTTACCTTGTCCATAGAATCCAGCCCTTGCAGTAAACCCAACTCAACAGCCTATGCCCATCAATAAGAAATGACATGAGCCTTAAAACCATAAAATGAGACTAAAGAACAAAGGAGATAAATAATACTTACAATGAGGACCTCTTAGGCACTGCACAAGTAGCCTTGGCCCCGTGAGCATCAGTCAAAGTAATGGTAGAGGTATGCTAGCATCACAGACCCCTAGTCAAAGCTATGCAGCAAGTTCAAGTCCTCTAGTACAGGCACTAAGCAAAGCTTTGTTACCCCAAAAGCGTTCGAAAACATAAACCTTAATAAGGTGTATAGCAAGTAGCAATGTGTATGTTGATAGATCACCTTATGGGGACTATCATCAATAATAGTAAGTACACTAGTCTGAATGCTCAAGCTTGTCACAGTCCTACTCCCTTTTAATAAGGGAACATAGCCAAGAACCCTCTGCAAATAATCTCTTTAGAGAACTGGATAGTGTAAGCCTGAGTTATAAGGTAGAGGAATGCCCGTGAACCTTATCCTAGTTAAAAAGGCAAAGTCTGTAGGAGTTATCATAATGTCACCAACTATGGGCAAGTGGGAATTATAGGTTATGTCTATTCGCTCCACCAATGCATGCACCATTGACACCTCAGTGCCTTATCAAGAAGCATTCATAAAAATGTTTAAATATTGGTCCCTTTTAGACATGCTAGGACTCGAGAGTATAATATGCAACCTCATGCCCTATAAGGGCCACTAAAATCACCTCTTTTCTAGAAAGTGATGATCCACTACAAAGAGAATAGGGAGAATACAATAAACTAAATATGAACATATGTATTTTGCCCAATTATTACAACTTGAAGACAATGAGGTAGTGAATCCTAGTCACTGCATTCACCTTTTAAAAAATCATGAACAAAATGCCATAAGATCGGCAAGTTTGAAGACAATAAGGGATTAGACACAGGTTATAGAGTGAAACATAGGGCATGTAAATAAAGGCAATCGTCCAAAAAATAAATCTCACTAAAATAAAAGGTAAGTGTCTTAGAAGTAGCATAGAGGAATCATCTTTGTCATCAAATTCTTTAGCAAGCTCATCTGGTTGAATCTCTACTGGGATTGCATTTGATTTAAGGCATCAAGAGTTTGAAGGTTCTCATCAGGAAACTCCTCCTTAACTTCGAACATTTCATTGTCATGAAATTTTGCCATGTTGGACAACTGAAGGAGCTAAGTCTAAAGCATTGAGAGAGAATAAGAAAGAAGAGGGATGGAACAAATGAAGTGAGTCACTTTTAGAGGTCTTTTATTATGGCCCCTGGGTTGTATAGCCTAGGGCAGGCTATACAGCCTAATTGGGCCAAAATGACCCAGCTCCCTCCTTAACCCTCAAACCTTAACATCCTTCTAGCCCACGAAGCCTAGCTTCCCTCGAGCCCAATTACACCTAAATTACTAAAATACCCTTAGCATGTCTAAAGAGCCAAATTACACTTAAAGTACTAAAATACCCCTAACATCCTAAAGAGCCCAAATTACATCTAAGTTGTCAAAATGCCCCTAGCTTTTTAAAAAATCTAAGTGGCCAATTTGCCAAAATATCCTCATTATTTTTGAGCACCTGAATAGCCCAACTTTTCATATTCAAGATAGACCACCAAGATGTCTACCAATAATAAAAGAGCCAGAAGAGCTACAAGAATATGGATTTAGATTTACCAAAGCCAAAAGAGCTCAAATGACAAAAAAAAAAACACCTAAGGGGCATTCCTGAGCTACAATCCTTAGTTAGAAAGTCTAGAACACCTATGAAGAGTTCACAACTCAATCTTGGTACTTGCTAAAGAGCTACCAAGAAGTTCAATACCTGTTTAAAAGCTATTAAAAAATGATCAACCTTAGTACTTGCTATAAGGCTACTGGAAAGAGAAACTCAACCTTGGTACTTGCTATAGAGCTACTAAGAAATTTAGTACCTGCTTGAGAGCTACTGAAGAATGACTAACACTAGTACTCACTAGAGGGCTGCCAAGAAGCTTAGTACTTGCTTGAAGAGCTACTAAGAAAATTGTATCATTTTGTATCCTTTATTTGGTGTTCAAGTTTATAACTAATGTTTTGTTATGTCTTGTCCAATTGTCATTTTTTAAATGCTATTTTCTAAGCCCCATAAAGCATGGGACAAATTATAAGCATCATATATTAGGTATCAGGATGCAAGTCTGATGATGAAAATCACTGAACTAAATCCCCACAATGATAAAGGGAATTTCCCAAATGAAGGGATGAAAGCCCTAGGGAACTTTAAGAAAGCAAAAGACTAAGCCCAAACCTATCATGGGGCTGCCAGCCAATCATAATGGGTTGTATAACCCATGAAGCAAGGCAATACAACCCTAGTTAAGGCTATACAGCCTTTCGTAAGCCCTAATCTAGAGAATCTTCTAAAAATGGTCCCTTCTTTCAACCTCAGGACTATACATCCCTTATAGAGGGATGTACAACCCACTATTGGTTATACAACCCACATGCAAACCCTAATTCCAATATAACACTTTCCTTCTCTATGATTAGACGTGACCATGATGTAGCTATAACTATTTATAGTATTGTATGCCCACCCACCATTTGTAATTACCTTCCATTTACAAGGGAAAGAAATGGTTTTTGAAAACCCTAACTAAACTCTACCAAAATCAATTCTCAAACACTCTTAGACATAAGAAACCTAAACCTTAACCTCACCCCACTTTCTCTAAGGTAAAAGTAGGCCTTCATTTTTGCATTTTTGCATTTCCATAGTGGCTTTAGATATCATTATGCTTTTGAGGGCAAAGACATCATTAGAACATACCCAGGACCTCATTTCCCCTTCTTATTCTCTCTCTTTCTTTCTCATTTTTTATTTTTAAAGCCCATAAAATAAGGGTTGTACAGCCTTATTGGAAGGCAGTATAACACTCTTCTTTGGTTGTACACCGCTCTTCCTAGGTTGTACAACCCTTGTTCATGGTTGTCCAACCTAGGTTTCCTACAACACAATAGAAAACTTTCTTCTCCTTTCTTTTAAATTTATTGCTGTTAGGGCTATCTTTTGGGATATTTGGTGACTCTAATAACTAAATAAGGTGAAGTCTAATGGCTTACAACCCCATTTTATCCTAAAAATGGAGTCTTATTTATTTTAAATGATTTTCATTACCCTTTTATCTAAATGCTTTTGTATTTCTTCTTTTTCTTTGGCTTTGAAATTATGTTTTTGCTCTATTCCATATACTAAAAAGCCATAAATAAGTTAGAAACTTAAGGTTCCCTTAACGTTAAAATCCTTTTTAGTGTTAGAATTTACATACTAGTTATTCGAATAATGTTTTGGCCCCTTAACTTTCCCTTTTGATTTTGCATCCTAACTTTTGTAATAGTTATTTAAATAATCGATGTTTAGTTCTTTAGGAGCAATATGAGGGAGGGTTCATCAACCCTAGGATCTCATTTGAGGTGAATCTTTGCCTTAGGTCATTCAATGTCCTTTAAATGTTTTGAATTATGTGTTTATCTTTTCATTTTGTTCATTACCTATGGATTTTCTTTATGTATTATATTATTGTTTGTGATGTTGAAATGTGACTGCCATAGACCTAGATATATGCTTAGGAACCTTGACTTTAGAGATGTGCTCAGATGGCCATTATAGACCTTATCTTACTCCTTTTTAGTTACATTAAGTTTTATTTATTAGTTTTCCATATTGATTCATCACTAACTTAATTTTTTTCCTTTGGGTGTAGGTGTTATCACTTCATATGTCCCATGAGTTTAGTCTTAATCACTATCACATATTGATTACGGATGTTTATGTGTGTGGATGGATGATGGTGCATGCTAAATCTCTATGTCATGTCACATGATCCCCTTCCCCATTATGAATGATTATGTGCATATGGATGATATGTGCATGAAACCCTCAATCATGATGCACGACCTTTATCCCTTGAAGTTGATGATTTTGTTTGTTTAAATGAATCATGGTTCGGTGTATGCATAAGGGCTTTAATCGAACTAACTAATAACTTGGTTAAGATATTAAAGGTGAGCCAAAGATACCCTAAGGTTGGATCCCAATATTCAGGTGGTTTGGGGGTGCTTAACCCCTTCCCTAAGTCATACCTAATTTTCAAACTCGATCTGTGATAGGGTGAAGATGAAATGGGCCTTTTTATTGGCTTATGTTAGGTTCAAATTTTTCTTTTCCCCAATTCCTGTACGGACTAAAGTTAGGTGGTGGCTCCACATTTCCAATGTTTAGTACCAATGTATTGTCCTATTTCGGCCCCCTAATGACTGTCATTTAGTCTTAATGCTTTGAACTTGTGCGAGGCCAAAAGGATCCCTTATTGATCCAAACACATGCCATATTAACCCCCCCCCCCCCCCCTGTCCTCTCAAACCCCCAATGATTGATAAAAGGATGGAGTCATAACTAAGATTTCACTCATTCGAGTGTTACCATATAACCTATGAGGCACTCACATAGGTCTACCTTATGAAGATCCACATAATCCTAGAACAACTTTCTTGAAGATTTTTTATACTTTTAAAGAAAATGGAGATTTGGATTATGCTATCAAATTAAGGTTATTTTCCCTTTCACTTAGGGATAAAGCTAAGTCTTTGTATCATTCTTTGGCTCTAGGTTCAAGCACTACAATGAAGCAATCATCATGCACTTTCTTAAGCAAGTTTTGCCCTCCAGTAATAAAGGATAAGTTGAGGAATGACTTTTTTTTTTCTTTTTTGCTTAAATGGATGGAGAGTATAACATCCCTACCCTCATTCATTAGCATTTTGCATGAACATATTAATTGCATAAATTATTTGTAATCCCACATAAACATATGCATTAATTTGGAGTGTGTGAAGAGTTATGACTTCTTCATTAGGGCTGATTCACAACCTACGAAAATCTCTTCAATATAGTTATTTTTATATATTTTGATGACCTTATATGTTATTTAGACAAAGTTCAAACTATGAAATTTGTAGGGTTATATCCCTCTAAATTCTTGTAAAATAGTTTTTCTTAATTTCTTGTGTGGAAAGAGATATTACTCTTTGATTGTGATTGACTTTGAACTTGATGAAACCTATTTCATCTCCTAATTCTATTCTCAAAGAATTTGATGGCCATATGAATTTGGTGATGTGACAAACTTAAAACTTGTTCATTTATGTCTAATATACATTTTTGTAAAATATTTTTGCCAAATATATCATGGTTGACGAAATATTATTCCTTCACTGTGACTGATACTCAATGTGTTGAAGCCTGCTCACTTTAGGGTTGGTCATTTATTTTGGTAATCTTATAGACTGAATTAGACAATGTTTAAAACATTAAAAGAAATGTTCCTTTATGTGTTTTGTAACTTGTGGTAAATCAATTTTGCAATTGTATTTGTACAATTTGAGATATGTCCTGTATTGTAAGATTTGATTAGACTGAGATCACATTGAAAAAGGGCATAATTCAAAAATTCACCATTTTTTCTATAGGCCTTATATTGACCTAACTTTTGAACATGTTATATCATTATATTTCTAGTTTATGTAGATAAAAAGAATCAACTCATTTAGGCATATATATTTTGAGTTATTACTATAAGAGTGCAGTAGACAAGCTACCATATAAGAATAATAAGCGTAAATACTAGGTCCATTTACATGAAATATGACCATAGTTGCATACCATGCATGCAAACTCATTTTGACAAATTATAATGATATATGTATCAAATGTTAGGATCTCATCACATTGAGGAAGCCTAAGAGACAGGTTTGAACCTCCTATAAAGGTTTGTCACATTAAAGGTGAGTAAAAGTCATAATTGGATTCTAATATGTATGTGTGATAATTTTATGATCTGGTTGTCTTCTATTATAAGTATATGTGATTGAATTGTGACATTTTACATGTGAAAACAAGTTAAGTGAAAATTATATGATCTTAAGGATTACTTGGTATACCATTATGAATGAACACTTACATATGGAACAAAAACGATGTTGCGATTGACTTGTCAAACAATGATTCACTTGTTATATGCTAGCTAGTAAAATCAAACGTCACTTGAATCACATGAATTTCTGGGAGTAGTGTTTTCCTTACAAGGTCACGACAAAATCAATATACTGCATTTCCATTTACATAGTCAATTTTTATACTAGTAATGTATCCTATTGATATTTGATTGTTAATTGTGTCATAAGAATCTGATTATTATTTTTATTCATTGAGTCATGACTCACCAAATTACAATTATGTTTTTCATATACTGAAGCATAAGGTTTGGGTACTTTGGAGCATAAAGTTTTGCATATAGATACATAAAGCATAGGTTGTCAGCTGAATTACAATTCTCTCTCTCCTTATGTTATGTACATATACTTAGATAGGAATCAATTTATGGTCACCTGTCTTGAACATTAGTTAACATATATGTACATTAAATATATGTTGGATTATGTATGAATGATGAGTTAACCTTTATGCATATGGATTTTTAGACATGACTGCCATGATTAGTAAATGAAAATGGTTATTACAATAAGTCTCTTTATGAGGCTTGGGATAGATTCAATGAGTTGTTAAGGAAGTGCCCCTACCATGGTTTATCAAAATGTCTCATTCTATAAACTTTGTATAATGGTTGGAGTCCTACTTTGAGGAGTACTTTAGATGTTATTGTAGGTGGAGCTCTTATTGCTAAGACAGAAAATGTGGCCTAACAATCGCTTAAGGAGATGGCCATACATAGTCATCAATGGCCAACTGAAAAAGTTATGCTAATAAAGGTGATGAGAGTTATAGAGATTGATCAACTAATAGATATGCAGGACCAATTAGCCAACTTCTCCAATCAAATCAATGTCATGAAATGCAATGCAATCTCTTTTCCAAGCGTGCAAATGACTACTTGTGAGCTTTATAGAAGAAGTGGTCATATGCGCATTGATTTTTAGGTTAGTAATCCATTTAATTCTTTAAATGTTGAGCAAGTAAACTTTATGGGGAATTTCAATAATAGACAAGGCAATAATCCTTATTCCAATTCTTGCAACCCTAGTTGGAGAAATCATCCAAACTTCTCTTGGAAAGGGAATAATACCTTGAGCAGGACACAACATTCTTTAAAACTAATAAAAGAATGGATGCATAAGTTGTAGCTTTGAAAGGTTATATGCTAAAGTTAATCAAATTAGTAAACATCATTCTTCATCTATTCATATATTATAAGTATAAGTATGACAATTGGCAAATGTTGTTTCATCTAGACAAGTTAGGAGTTTACTGTCCAATTCAAAGGTCAATCCTAAAGAGCATATGATAGCCATCACTTTAAGAAGTGGAAGAGAGGCAGAAAATAAAGTTAGAAAGCCTAAGGAGTAAGAAAAAAAATAAACAACTCAAAAGGAACCTAAGAAGGAATTACATAGAGCTAAGGAAAAAGCTAAACAACCATCTGAGGTGCAACCTTATATGCCTCCCATTATGTTTCCTCAATGATTAAAGAGTCAAAAGGATAACAAAATAACCAAGGACTTTGCTAAGTTCCTTGAACATTTCAAGAAGATTCATATCAACATTCCATTTCTTAAAGCATTAGCTCAAATGCCTTATTATGTATTTTTTCAAATGCATAATTTCCAATAAAAAGAGGCTTGAGGAGTGTGAAGTTGTAACTCTTACAGAAGAGTGTGTTGCCATTTTGTGAAATAAGCTTCCCCAAAAAGTCAAAGATCTAGGAAGTTTTACTATACCTTATCAAATTGGTAAATTAGAATTCGATAAAGCTTTTTGTGATCATGGTAAATTAAAAGCATGAGGAGGTCCTCAATTTTACTACCATATCCTATTAAAGCTCTTAATGATTACTTGGTATACCATTGTGAATGAACACTTGCATATGGAACTGAAAGGATGTTGTGACCGGCTTGTCAAACAGTTGCAAATCACGTGGAAAAGGGACGGGACCAATATGTCCTATTGGCATATATTGAT
>CATIWR010120572.1:0-17027 GCA_949677035.1 Omphalea diandra | reverse complement strand
TATATATATATATATATATATTCTTATAAATAATTAAAATAATATAATTTATATCAAAAATATTTTAAAAAAATTAATTAAAATAAAATTGAATTGAAATAATTTGATTCGGTTTAATTATATTTATAAAAAATTTTAATTCAGTTCAATTTAATTGTAATAAATAAAAATTGAATCAATTGAATATTAATTTCTGATTATAACTTATCACATATTTATATTTATATGATTTCAATCACTAAATTTAAATTTAATTTATTGATATTTTATTTTAAATGAATCTTAAAATCATTAATTTTGAAGTTAATGACTGAAAACATATACAAATAAATATGATCTCATGTTTATCTAACATGAGTATTAGCAATTTTCATATAGTTTTAAATTTTAATTTTCTTTTAATATCATTGGGCATGCATTTGTTGTGCAGTTTGGCGTTGGTACCTAGTAAAATGCCATTCAGTTCATATAAAGAAATCCCGTCAAGAATTAATTAAATCATTTTTCAATTGGGTGTATTGAGTTTCAATAACAAATAAATCGTGATCTCTGACTACATTGAAAACAATACTTGAACTGAATATTGCATTTAAGTTACGTTTCACATAGTTTTGCATTCTTCTTTTCATTGTGATTTACATTACTATATACTATAAGAAAAATGTGAACGAAACTAAAACAAGGAACATCCATGTCTATAACGTTGGATCCTCTAGCTTATATTTGTTGAATTTAACATGAATAAGAATGACAAAATCATATTTGATACCAACTTCACCTAATGCTCTTATAGGCTCAGAGGCACAGAATTTTTTATTGTTATTATTATCATTTATGAGAGGCATAGATATTAGATACCCATGATCTTCAGACTGGTTTAGTCTGATCGATTGAACTGAAAAATCTAATAATAATAAATATAATATATTATCAATATTATAATTCCTCTTCATTTGAATGCAATGATTAGGATGTGTAATTATCAAATATAATTTATTTTCTGCCAAAAAAGCTCAATAAATAATAAATACCCTCCTAATTTACAAGCAATAAAAATGTAGTACATGATTTAAGCAGCTTACATATTTAAACAATGTTGACGATGAAACACAAGCATTGCCATTCAGATTCTCAATTTCCCCCAAAGTTGGCAAGTTCTGCATCAAGTTTGTATAGTACCGCAATGGTATCTCAACCCTACAATACCAAGACAGTAAATGTCCAGGCCCCAGTCCGCCAACCCAGACACTCTCGCCTACCAAACTAATAACTCAAATTTGAAGCCACAGCACAGAACAGTGTCCCAGAAAGATTTCTTCTCCTGACTATGCGTAAGAAATTTTGTAAAAGCTAAATGTCCATGTCGGATTTAACATTGGAATAATCTCATATGATGCATCAGTTATTGTCACTTTCCTTCACTGGATCAGAGCTTACAATTTGAAGATTTCTTCTGTACTGAGTAGATGTCAACCTCCTCTCCAATGGTGTTTTCCTTTTGCTCACAACAAATCTATTGACACCTTTCCGCATCGGCATTATAGAGGGGAAATCTTCATCAGGGATCTGGCTCAGCTCTGAGATGTCCTTGATCTGGGCAACACGCCGGAACCACCTCTCTGCTTTTGCCTCCTCTGACATGTCCAAAGGATCAGGTTCCTTCACTGCAGACCCTTCCAAGCTTTTTCCAGACCAACTATCTCCAACGTTCTGATTCTTAGATGGATGAGATGCAGTTCCCATTGAATTTGTCGCATCCTTGATATCCTCTCTACTAGGGGATTGACCGATCCCACTTTCCTTGCCCCTTGTTGGGGAATTGATCAAATTCTGTGGTGAATTCTCTATTCTAGCAGGCTGGGGATCAAGAACATTTTGAATAGAATTTCCAGTTGTTGATGCCCCATACGATACACCTGGTTTCATTTCATTTGAGTTTTCCCCAGTTCCTGACTCTGTGCTCCCCAACACTGTCTCTGTACTGTTTTGCTGCTTTTCCATTCCTTGAACATGATCTCTGCCAGGTAACCCACGGTTACTGTTATCCAACTTATCTGGAAACTTCACCAGTGTTGCAAAATTTGAAGTTCCACTCGTACTATTATCAGTTGAATCAACACCATCTGACTGCTGATTGTCCTTAGCAAAGTAATTTGGTGGGAAGGGGACAAAGGGCACAAAATTGGTATCATTAGCTTGTTCCATGGCCATACGTCTCTTGTGCAGTGGAGAAGTCAAAGAACGATCTTTCCTTCTGCTTACCACAAATCGACTCTCTCCTTTGCGCACTGGCATGACCTCAGGGAAGTCCTCATCTGAAATTGCACTAGTCAGATCTGTAACATTGTGCAGCTCTGCAACTCTCTTAAACCATCTCTCAGATTTTTCAGATTGTTCTCTCTCTCTTTCATCACTCAGAGTATCACCAATGGTCTTCTCAGAAGGCTGCTGACTATCTGATGATTTACCAAATTCTTTGCTTCCAGAAACAGCACATGTTTGATCACCAATTCTTGAAGTAAGAGAATTATTGTCCGCGTCCAACTTCTCCTTTTCATTCATTTTCAATTCATCAGTTTTCTTGGCAAACATATCTGCAGATAGTGGTACAAATGGAACATGATTGCTTCCTCTTTGGACACCATACTGTGAAGACATTGAATTAGAAGCAGAGGAAGAGAGCATACTTGCTCCAGAAGTTTGTCCAGTGCTGACACTCTGGCTATCAGATCCAGAAGCAGCTGTGTTAAGACCAAGAATCTCATCTAAACTTGGGTTGCTTGATTGTTTAGAGGTCATGTTATCATTACCCAAGTCTCTCCGATACTGGGCATTCGCCTGCCTCCTTTCAAGTGGACTCTTCCTTGTGCTGACGACAAATCTGTTGACCCCTTTCCTCAATGGCATGATTTCAGGGAAATCTTTATCAGCTATAGCACTACTCATGTCCGAAGTACTATCCAGCTGAGACATTTTGCTAAACCATCGTTGTGCCTTCTCTTCATTGGCAGCCAGCCTGCTATCCAAATCAGCCTTACTTGCATTGCTCCTATTGCCATATCCCAAATTAGAGTTGGCAGTACCAAATGAGATCTCTCCAGGCCGCTTGCAATCACATCTTAAGCATGCTATGTTCCTTCCATAATTAAAGAAATCACATCTGCAAAAGAGAGTTCATAGATTCAAAATTCAAATGGAAAATGCTTAACCAAAAAGCTATAAAGATAACTAAAGAAAATAAACAATGCTCACTGAGGACACTCCCACTCCCCGCCAGTAAGCTGCCTTTTTGGGCGTGCTTCTTCACATTCAAGACACTTCACATTTCTTGCAAAGTTCATAAAACTACACCTGCTCAATTAAGATAATCAAACATCACAACAATGAAATGGATATCAAAAAAAGGCACAAATGAATGAATTATGATGAAAGCATCAGAAAATGATAAAATAAAATAAAATAAGTACTATCCCATACATAACACTACCTTGGGCAAATCCAGTCACCTCTTTTCATTTCAATGTTTTGCTGCAAAGGCCCCAGTGCTTGTCCATATCTATCCTGGAATGGATTCAGCACCGATCCAGATACGTTTGAATCAGGAGAATAGCTCAACTGAGCCAACTCATTCAAGAGATTCCGAACAGATCGTTCTACAAGTTCTTTATCAGGCAGACTGTTCTTCCCAGAAGAAACAAGGTTGATAGCATAACTCAATAAAAACCTCACCAAGTCTACAGTGTGTGCTCCATCACCATTCTGCACCTAAAAGAAACTTGTTGATGAGAAAACGGCTCACATATAGCCCAAGAGCAATGAATTAGCAGTATCCAAAACATATGTGTAATCCGGTTCTTTTACATTTGCCTTGATTACTGGTATCCATTGCATATGCAACGAGGTACAGGCATTTGAGCAATTCTAAATCCCTATAGCTCACATGGTGAGTTAAGGGTAGTTTTCTTAACAATTGACATCAGAAGATATCAATATTCAATATTATCAAATCATAACGATAATAATCCACAAGACAAATTATATTGTATATAACTAACTCAACTTCCATCTTCATACCTAAATCATCAAAATTAGGAAACAAAAGCACCAATTTTTTATACTATAGTTGGATAAGCTTACACACATTGGTATCCCCATTTCTCAAAAACGACTGCATCCGCCTCAGCGATTCACTGCCATTTCTGAACAAAAACGGTGTGCCGTTCCCCACAACAACCTCAATATCTCTCCGCGACAGCATCCTATTCACAATGTCTAGTAAGTAAACAGAATTAAAACAGTAACACTGCAACTAAACAGATATATTTTTTTTAATAACTAACCCCAAAATGTCAGGTCGTTGGCGTGCGAAGGCGACGCAAGCAAAGGCAGAGCGGACAAATTCGTGGGGCAAATCGACGCCAGAAACGAACTCGTCATCGAATGTTTGAGTATTGAAGTAGCCAGCAGAAGAGAGGTTGGCGATAAAGTTGGACCACTCGACCCAGTTAGGTTGGGCCGGCGAACGGGTCGCGGTGTGGGTGTGGAGGTGAAGGGAAGATTTGATTTTTAAGGGGCGGGGGAGGAAGTGATGGTGGAAGGATGGGGATGAGAAGAGGAGGAAAGAGGGGACGCGGCGGTATGAAGGGCAAGGAGCGGAGGTGAGGAGCATGAGGAACCTGGTGGCGCCGCCCATTTTTAGAGATGCGGCAAAACCCTAGAGATTGGTGCTGGAGGGGACTTGGGTGACTGGTGGAGTAATAGTCAGCTGTGTCCGGCTAAGAAATAGAAGTCTTGCTGTTTCCAAGCTGGAAATATCTTTTTAAACGAGACAATGAGATGTTGGCACGCTGGATGTCGTTTGAGCAACTATGACAGATTAATCTTTTGTTGTTCAGTTGAGAGGTGTGCAACAACTACTAGGAGTGTAATTGAACCGAGTGAAGCTAAACTTTAAGTTCGAGTTCAGCTTGATTAAGACCGTTTATATATATAAGTATTAAAATTTTAGTTCAAATAAGTTCAATTAAACATAAATTAATTAAATTCAATTGATAATATTGTAAATATATTTAAATTTGATTAAGTTCACAAATCTCTTGAGTTGAGTAGTTTAATACTTGAATTCGATTTATTTGATTATTTGAATAGGTTGAGCTTGACTCGATTAATCTTGAATTGATTTCAAGTGTTTATTGAATCGATCTCAAATAGTTTGCGATTTATCTCAATTCATTTACATCTCTAACAGTAACGCAAGCATTCAACCAATTCGACTTATTGCATTTATTTTTTTTACTAAAACCAAATCAATCAATTCTATAAAAAAATTAAAATTAATTAAAATTTTAAAAAATAACTAAACAAATGAAGCTCCTCGTGAATCAACCCAAATCAAATTTAATTCATAAATTTCAATTTAATTTAATTTGGTTTGCTAAAAATTTATCTTTTAACTTAGTTCAATTTAAATTTTTATATTTTGATTGATTTTTAAAGTTTTATATATATAATATAATTAAGATAATAAACATAATTTTTTTAAATTAAAGTCAAACGAAACTGATTTATTAAAAACATAACCAATTTGGTTATTTTGCTCTTCCCTAATACACACAATCTAGTTTTATATAATTTAGACAAATTTTAAAATAAAATTGAAAATGTTTGAATTTTCAACTTTCAAACTAAATTCAATATTTAATTATAGAAATCAAACTGAATTGACTTAAATAATATGCTTAATCTAATTTTTAAGATGGTTTAAAATAAAATTGTAAAATTTTGTATATAATAAATCAAAAGAAATATAATATAACATATATATTTAGAATCTGAAACACCAAAAATTATATTTAATATGTTATTTGAGTATGATATATGTATTATAGAAAATAGTCTTAATATATTAATAGTAAATTTTTAACTAATAGATTAATGTTTTAATAAAATAAAATATTTATTATGACTTATTCAAACTTTCACGTAGCTTTTATTATAACATAACAAAGTTAAGATAACTAAAAAAATAAATTATAATATATATATATATATATATAATGGTTTGGAATTTAGTTTAATATATATTTTACAGATTAAAATAAATTACTTTAAAAATTTTTAAATTAAATTAAACTACTTTGATTCTTAAACCAAACCAAATTAATTGATTCATTTTAATTTAGATTAATTTAGTAGAATAGTAAAAACTTATAATTCAATCTTTTTATAAAATCATTGTTATGGAAAAGATTTTGCATTAATAGATTCGAATATTATTTATTCAGTGTTCTCTAATAAATAATTTGATTATTCATAGAAAAATTATCCTCATGGCTTTGAATTTTATGTTATTATATTATGAAATTTTGTATTTAGATGATTTTTTATTATGTTTCTATTTCAAAATTGATACTAATGTTATATTATAAATATATATTTTATGTTTTAAATATTTGATTTTGAATTTTAGATAAAAATTACCAGTTTCTGAATTGTTTTATTTTGTCCTCTTTATCTCATTCATCATGTGTCTCATAGATATTTGTTCAAAAATTTAGTATAAGATAAAATAGAGCTTAATAATGTATTAGACATAATTGATTTATAAATTTTAAAAATCAAAGAACTTTGAAATGGAATAAAAATTTTCAAATATTTAGCTCCATTTATTTCATGGAAAATAATTTGTCTGAAAATTGATTTAATTTTTTATTTTTAAAATGAAAATCATTTTTCTGAAAATTGATTTAATTTTTTCTTTAATAAAAAATAATTTTCATTGATTAATTTTTTTTAAATACACTAAATAAAAAATACAGAAAATATTTTCTCCAAATGAATACAGCCTTCGATTAGACTCGTCCTATTTTTAACAGAAGAAGGGCCTGAAACCCAAAACAAACGAAAGCCGAAGACTAATAGGCTCCAACCCCATTTTCCATGAGAAATGAGAGTGCTAGGATTGAAGCAAGGGCCTTTTGCAGACCAGTAATTATTATATCGCTAACTGTCACAAATGGCTCTGATTATCGTCAACCCATCAAACCCAAGTTTTGATCATGAAAAAAACAGAGAGGAAGCCCAAATATATGGGGTTTTTTTAAAGTTCAAAGGCAAAAAGTTGTCAAGTTCGAAGGCAGTGGAGACACTTTGTAATTTGCGACATGAAAACCTATTGTTGTCCTTCCATAATAAAACGCCCAATTAGCATTCGTTTGATAACCCAATGGTCCTTCTCATTTAGTAGATTAGCCGAACCGATTGGTCTATAGAGTTCATATTTATAATCTTTTTTGCCTTTTTAGCCCAGCTTATTTTATAAAAAATAATTTTATTTTTAAAAAATATTTTTTAACTAATATATTTTTTAATATTTAAAATATATTATAAAAATATTAATTTTCTTTTAATTTATAAGATTATAATAAATTTAGACCACACATATGATATATTTATACTACTTTTATTATTTAATATAGAAAAATCACATTAAAGATAATTTTTTTTATAGATTTTACTGATTATTGGTGACCAACATCAGTCAATAATAACCAATAATGAAAATTGATCATCAAATATGATTAATAATAATAAATATATATATATTTATATTATTTATGTTTATATATCAAAATTTAAAAAATAACTATTTTAAAAATAAGAAATTTAATTTCCTTTAAATCGTTTAATTTTTGATTTATTAAAAAATATTTTATATTAACTATTTTTTTAGAATGCTAAATATAAAAAAAAATGAAAAATAAAGAGAGCTTTGGTCTCTTCTCTCCTCTTTCGGAAAATAAGACTTGTTATCTTTCTTTCTTTTTTTTTTTTTTTTAGAAAAAAAAAATGCTAAACAGCACGAATTGGTTTGTAAACGAATTTCGTACCAGCCATTAAATCAGTGAGTCTCACATGGGTCTCTCTCTCTTTTTTTTTTTAATTAACAAAATTTATATGGGTTTTCAAAAAAAAAAAAAAAAGAAGAAGAACAAAGAATTTCTGTCATATATCAAACCAAACGTTACCTTTCTATTTATTTTCTAGTGCTGGATCTCACGCCACCACACAATTATGTAGAATATTTATTGTCCTGCCAGCCAGTCACAATGTCTAGGGTGCACAATTTCTCTTTTAAACACCCTAATTTTGTTCTTTGTCCAATATTCACTTGCTTTTTCATTCAAAAAAAAAAAATATTGTCACGATTTAAATTCTTAATTTTATAAAATTATTTATGTGATTAATAGCAAAAAATACTTTTTATTGATCATGATTTACGGGCAATATAATTACCCGTAAAATATCAAGAATCAATAATGATTAGCTGTCTTGTTGAATAAAGTTAATACAAATTTGATTAATTGAATGTAAAACGTATTAGATATTTTTAATTACTTAGTGGTTTGATAAATTATGCATTCCTTCCATTGAAGGTTTGTTAGCCATTGAGTATAGAAAGCATTAGTTCGTTTGTCAAGATTCATTCCCTTACTTACTAACTGACAAAACTACCTTGAGTATATTAGTTAAGAATTTTAATCACACAATTTAGCTAAGAACAAAAAGCAAAATCAAAATAATCACATTCATAACCATCAAAATGCTAATTAATTATGGAATGATAAGTCACTAGTAAGGATTAGATTAATATATTTATCAATTTTTTATTATAAAAAGTCATCTCATAAAATAAGAGTTTAGCAAAATTTAAATATAAAATACAGAGTTGGTTTGCTTTTTTATGTCTAAATAGCTAAATTTCACTTTATGTTCTAATTAATAATTAATATACTATAAGTTTTTGTAACTTTTATTAATTCATCTTTTAATCTAATTTTTTTCAATTGATAGAAATTAAGAAATAAAATCATTAATATTTATAAAAAAGTTAAATAAATATATTAAAAGCTTATTAAATTTAATACTTTTTTTTAACTTTTTTACATTTTTTATTATATAAAGAATAGTTTTTAAAATAAAGAACTCTCTTGAATATGCTCTGACACAATAAAAAAGAAAAACAACTCTAGGGAGTATATGAAGAAGCACATGAACTGTAGGTTCATAGTATAAAGTTTTTGTACTTTGATACATTGAATATTTTTAAATGCAAATGAGATTTCCAATTTGCAATAATGTTATCCATTAAATCCTAACTTTTTACACTACCGATTAGTTACTTGTTCACTAACTATTTTTCTTTGTTAAGGAAAAAATTAAATTATTTTTAAGTAAAATAATGTTCTTTTTAAGTCATTATCATCATCTGTTATCTCTAATCAATTCACACTGATTATAAATTGATAGTATTAACAACAATCAAGCGCAAGTTTTCTAGTTTTTATTTTTTATTTTTAATAATAAAAAAATATAATTTAATAAAAATATTTTTATTTTCTTCAGAAAAAAATTGTAAACAAGATATTTTTTTTTAAACAAGTGTAATTGTAGTATAAGAATAATAGATAAATTAATTATAGTAATTCACTATGATAAGAGAGAGAAAAAAATTTTAATTGTTATTTTTTATTATATAGTCAGAAGTTCTTAAATTTAGAGTGTTTGATAACCTAACTTATCCTTAAAATTAAAATTTTTATTACTTATTATTTTGAAATATTTGATAATGTAACGTGGGTTCAACTTAAAAGTTTTAATTAAGTTAAAATCACTTAAAATGATAAGTTAAAATAATTAAATTAAAATATTTTATTTAATTTTTATATCATTAATATATCCTTAAATTATTATTAATTTATACTTTTATTTGTATATATTTTATAAAAAAATTATTTTCACTATATCGTTATTATCTCTAAATTTTTATTTTAAACTAATTTTAAATATATATATTTGATGGCTTAATCTTCAAAATAAATATTATAAAGGTAGATATATTTAATAAAAATTTTAATAATTTTCAATAATTACAACCATCAAACAAATTGATTAGATTTGATACTTAAAATTTCAACATGTATTATAATCAATCCTTAACTTTTAATTTTTGTTCCCCAAATAAGTTCAAATAGGTTTATTTATATTGAATTTAATAAATTTATGAATTTTTTTATAAATTTTCAATAAATTTTATTTGTTTATACTGCAAATAAAAATCTAAATATGATGGTTTATTTTTTTATTCTATTATTTTTTAAAATTATTGTACATGATAAATCAGGGGAGCAGTAAACTCACGTGCACATACTAATATGTGGCACAGTTTGTTACGTTCAGCGAAAAAGCTGTCGGCTGTTCTTCAATTATTAATTCCTTGTTTGGTTGTTATTCCTTATACAGTAAGAGCATGTGGTGAAAAAGGCAGTCCAAAAGTTGGGGCTATTTTTTCAACAAATGCTGCCGTCGATGTCTCACAAAAAGTAGCCAACTAGTAGTTAGTCTAGTCTCAGAAACTGCCCTTGGCACAGTGGCACTCATTGTTCCTGCCTTTGCCTCCATTCCGTGGCAAGCTGTGGTTCTGGAGCGGTGGCCGCCCATAACGTTAGGTCCTTTCCTCTACATTATTTGATGAGTTGGGTTGGGCTGGGGTAGGTTAATTATCTAAGTTCATGTGTTGCTATTATCTCTATATGACGATTGATTGATTGATTGATTGATTGTTAGTATTTGCCGAATTCAAGTCATTCAACTTTTTACAATTGATCATTGTGATTCTTTAATCAAATTAATACCTTAATTTTTACTTTTAACATATTAAATAAATATATGACAAATAAAAAAAAGTGAGTTTCACGAGCCTCTTTTAAAATTATTTTATTTGATTAAATTAAAATACTCTCATCTCTTAGAGTTTGTTTAACGGAAAAAAAAAAAAAAAAAAACAACACTTATTTCGTTTCAAATTGTTAACAAAAATCAATTCAATATACCTTCTTAACTACAACAAATTCTAAATCTTAGTTTTCTCAAAAAAAAAACATTGAAAAACTCATTTAATTCATATACAAGAAACTCATGTAAAAATTCATTCAAATATCTCATCAAATGATATTGAATTTGCGGAGACTAGGTTGCAAATTTTGGCCTTATGGAGAAATAAGGATTTTAATCTTTAGTATCCTACTGTGTTAGCAGTTGTGGAGGAGGAGGAGGCATCGACGACAATAATGGTTGCTTAATAGATGGATTGATAATGTGCTTTATTTTCGACAAAGAAACCAATGAGATTTCTTAATAGAATTTTGCACTAGTCTTCGCCCACATACTGTTACTAACCAAATGTGAAAAAGCCATCATCAATGCAAATAGAGGAGCCTTTTAGGAATGGAGTATGTGGCTCTTTCATCTAATGATGAAGAATAGATTGAAAAACATGGAAAGTTGTCATTATCATTAGCAAAGGTTGCAAATCAGAACTGGGCTTATATTGATGAGATCTCTTAATAGAATTCCCCTTATGGTAAGGCAAAGCATTGGGATCACTTTTGGTAGCTAGAGAATAAGGAATATTGATTCATCCACGATGAATCTTTGAGAATTGTATCCATGTTGCATACAAGTTTTGTTCTGAATCTTTAGTTAGGTGAGTGTATGCGAATCATTCAAGACTTTGAGTGAATTGTTGTCAATCAAGATAGGTGAAATTTGGCATGAAGGGGATGATGAAGGATTGGTAGGTAAAGAGAATCAAAAATGAAGAACAAAAGGGTTGAGTTTCTTTAGAGACAGAAAGTTAGCATGAGGAGAAAGAGTGAAATTGAAAAGTGAAAATGAAGAGAAAGATTCATAAAGATGCAGATTTATACCAAATTTCAATTTTCTAATCACAAATTTGTTTAAGAAGCTAATAACAAATTCAAGATTTGAATGGTGTCAAATCACTTAGTTCTATTATGTATTTGATATAATAGAATGGAAGAAGATGAAGGTATTTTCATCCAATTAAAATATAAGATACTGAAAATATATAATTCTTGTGCTTCATAATGTGTTACTTACACACTTTCTTGATGACATCATTAATTTATGTTTAATTAGTTATAAATAATATTACAATGGTTTAATTGCTTAAAATTCAAGATGAGGTGTCAAAATGACATTTCATGAATAATTCAAGGAACAAGTTACACATTTGACACGTCTTTTTGTTTCCACTTTTCTTATGCACCTACAAAGAAAATCCCTCTCATCATGCTACAATTTGACTAAGGAAAGTTTGGATATATGGAAAGTGTTTTCAGAATTATCGGACCAATCGATCAAATTGATAAAATCGAGAATTCATCAATGACTTGGTTTGACAATTAAAAAACAAATGAATATCTAAAAAATCAATCAAAATTAGAAAAAACCTAGAAAAATCGCCTAAAACAAAAAATTAAATCAAAATGACTTTTTATGTTTAAGGAAGTCTTGCTTATGTCTGTTTTCTATTTTTAAGTTGTAGTCTAATATTGGAATATAAGTTAATCTATATGATAAATGTAATCTTTTTTTGTTATTTACATGAATTTAATTTTTTAAAATTAATTTTTACAAAAAATAATAAAATTCTCTAAATCAATCAATAAATCTTAAATAATATAAATTTTAACACTAAATTAAGGCACGATAAAATCCTTTCCTTCCCGAATTAAGTACTTCATATCTATAATTGATAAGAACATTGTGATAACAAAAGCAGATTACAAAGAAAGTCAATCCATGGGATATGAAATTCACCACCCTACTAATGAACATATAGGTAAAATAGTTCATGAATGTGGAAAATATGTGACCTATATGTTTACTTGTTTCCCACCTTAAAGAAGGAAGCCATTAACATATCTGATGTGCTAATCCAAATTAAAGAAGGGAAAAGGAATTTTGTGTTGACTTGTTCTTCTTTTCCAACCCTAAAAGACGTGAGTCTTAATTTTAATCATGGAATTCCACGGTTTTCAACCTATCATTTTTTTTTCCCTAAAATTCAACAAATCTAGAAATTATAAGGAATAGATGTTGACTTGAATTTTAGGAGTATATTCATCTCTTATTGTTTAGAATTTAAATTTTTTTTAGAATTTTTGTAATATAAAGTAGCTAAATATATTTAGATTGGTAAATACGAATATCAATGAATTTATTAATATATATACTTACTTACGGGCAATATCAGAATCAAACATATTTCATACGCCATTTTTCAAGTAACCACCATGACGACGACTTCACTTTCATAAAATATAATAATGTGAGAATTGATGTGATTTTATCTGATACATAAATACAAAAATAGTATATTTCAAATATATTAATTCTTTGCCAAAATTTTTGATATTAAGAGAACAATAATTAAATTAAATTGTTTTACTGTATGTGACAAAATCAAGGACCAGCCATTTAGCTGGTTTCCTAACCCATCATTTCTCTTGAAACTTTTCTCGAAGAGAGCAATATACTGATTAAAGTTATATGAACTTTCCCCATAAAAAGTTAATGTAGAATTTAGAAAGAAAAGAAGTTTGGTTGGACGGTTTGAATGGAGTCATTTTGATTTAGATAGTTTTGAGTTTAAATTATTTTATGTTTTGTTTCATTTAGACAAATTGATTGACTCATTTTAGAATGTGCATAACTCAAATAAGATCAAAAAGCAAAAGATTTTAAGTCAATGTTGCATTATTATTATATTTGTTTTTGCATTTTACGTTAAATCATTAATAATTTTAATTTTTTTAAAAAATTATTTTAACTTAATTCTTAAAAAAACATTTTACTAATTTAAATTGAATTATTTTGAATCAAACTTTAACAAATTATATTTTAATGAATCAATTGGATTTTGAAATCTTTGATTGATTCATTTCAATTTGATGCAATACATGAAGTCATCACGGGTTACACCAATACATGTAGATTTCATATGGATAAATTTTGTCACATTTAATAAAATTAATTTAACTTAATTTAGTAGATTTATTTCTTATTTTATAAAAATTAAATATCATTGAATTAAAAATATTTTAATATTTACTTATGAACTTTAAAGCTATAATTAAATTGCAAAAAATATTTTATTTTTTGCTTTTTATAAATTCCTAGCTCTCATCATGAAAGATTATCTTATAATTAATCAAAGAAGTTAAGAGACACATACATACACAAACATATGTGTATTGTCTCTTTCTTTTTTCCATTTGATTTTTAATATTTTTCTTGTTATCCTGAGCTTAAAAAATGAATGAAATGAGATAGGATGCAATAACTAAGAATTTTTATTCCCCATTATTAGCTATATTTTATGTATATAGTCAATCTTTTTAAAATTTGATACAAATAAGAAAATTAGACAAATTCATAAAATTAAAAGTTAACTTTAATTTTATAAATATTGAACATTTTTAATCTACATATAGGTTAATATTAATTTCTTTTCCTTTTCCTTATATATATATATATATATATATATATATATATATATATATATATATATATAGAGAGAGAGAGAGAGAGAGAGAGAGAGAGAGAGAGAGAAATTCATAGAATTAATAAATCAAGTTTAATTTTATAAATTTTAAATATCTTCAAATTATATATTTTATAATGAAATATTTAATCTAGTTACTTTTACTTTATATATAATGAATAATATAGAAAAGTGTTCACACATAAGATAATATCTTTAGAATTTAATTCATTTTAAAAATTTATAAATATTTTTATTTTTAAACAATTTTAATTTATTTGAGATTAAATATTGATAATTTAAATTTATTTGAGATTTAAATATTGATAACTTTATATATTTGATACTGATAAAAAAATTTTGGAAAATTCATGAAATTAATAAATTAATTTAAATTTTGTAAATTTTAAACACTTTGAATCTACATATAGGTTAATATTAATTTCTTTTCTTTTTTATCTAACATACACACACATATATGTATAAGTCCTCCAATACTTTCTATTATAATCGATAACATTTTATTTTGCCCCCATTAGATTTTTTAAAATTTATATTCACTTAACCATCTTATTATTATTGTTAATTAATATTGTTGAAGCTAATATCACATACTTAATAAGTGTTAATTATAGACATAAAATTTACAATATAGTGTTTAAATATGTTCAATTAATATTCTTATGTTTTTGAATTAGATATAAGAGTTCCTAACAAAGTAGATGAGCTCAACATTTTAAGACTGTATTTTCATAATTATTTTGACTTGCCCATGATATTATTTTTAGTATAGTTTATTTGAAAGCGATTGAAAATCAGCCCAATAATATTATCAAATAGAGATAATAAATGGGTTGAGTTGTATCAAGTTAATTTGAATTATTTCAAATTATAAGTTGATCGAATTATTAAACTAAAACAAGGAAAGAAAGTAAGATTGTCTTAAAATAATTCTACAAGTTTCAAATTGAATTAATCATAATTTTAACTTTGAATAAATAAACAAATTATTATTTAATTTTTTAAATAAATTTTTAAATATTTTAAAATTTTAAATTGAAATCTTGACCAAATTCATATCAATTCAAGTCAATCCAAAAATTATATTAGATTTGAGTTAAATTTATTAAAAAAATTGTGAATTATTTTAAATTCTAATTGGTGTAAATTTCTTTTCAGATCAAACCACGTTCAAATTACATATTTTAAATGAATTTAGATAAAATTTTTAAAATCGAGCAAAAAATCGTCACTACTACAATTAATTTTGATTGTGTTTTAGGAGACTATTAGAATTATTTCTCACTTTAAATAAACAACAAAAGTGAAACTGTAAAAAAAGAATGAAAACAAAATCCAAATAATGTCATATGGATATCCTCGTAGCTCTTGTGCTAGCCATAGGTCCTTCAATATCAACATCAACATCAACTTTCGTTTGGGCCATGGGGAATGTACATAAATTTTCTCGACAAGAGCTCTCCAACCTACAATTGATATCTTGTAGTTAGGTGTTTGATTCTTTCGAAATGTAACAAAGGGCACGATGAGAAGAAATATCTATGAAACCGACAATCTTTTTCTTTAAGCCTATAAAGATAACTGTAATATTTACACACATACACATACTTATGAGATTTGGGATATAATAATGTGATAAATTTATTCTGACAACGTAAGGTTTGATGTGATTAGAGCCTACACTCTACACTAATTGATTCTCTTTGTTCCTTCGAGGAATAATCATGAAAATATAAAAATATTTGCTAGGTAAGATTTTGTTTTTATTAACTCAAATTTTTTTATTACATAGTATATTGGTGTATAAATTGATACTAATTTCAAAGACTACGCTAACTATATTATCCTATCAGTGTTTTCATAATTGAATCAAATTAGTCGATCAAACTAATAAAATTCAGTATTAATTAGTGGTTTAATTTGATTTAGTGTTAAATATCGATCATTTAAAAATCAGTAAAACTTTTAAAAAATAAGTTAAATTTGAAAAAACCATCCAAAACTAGAAATCTGATTAAAATAATTTAACTTAAAACTATGTTATTTTATGAAAATTTAAAAAATTTTATTATTTTTTTCAAAATTTTAATTTTAAAAAATAATTTTCATTACTTTGTCATATTATATATATTTTTTAATTGTTTAAAATATTCTTAAGTACTATTTGTATATTTCATTTAAAAAAATGAAAATTTATCTTATTGAATTAGATCAATTGGATTGACTAGACTGAAAATTAATTAACTGATTTATTTGATTTTTGACCCGATTTTAAAAACATTGCTTACTAATGATGTGGAAAAAAATTTTTATAGTACCTAATTCACATAGTTATCAAAGTCATAGCCGTAATTACAAGAATTTCAGGTTTATTGTTTCCAAGCCTCCAAATTAAAGATTGTGATTTCATCCAGACTTGTGAAGTATTCGTCTGATTTGAAAATTACTATGATTTTATTGATAATGAATCTACAGTTTATAAAAAATAAACCTATGATTACTGATATTAAATTTATAGTTTATATAAAAAAAAGGGAAATTAATATATAATATAAATTAATATAATATTTTAATATAATAATAATATATTATAATT
>CATIWR010120570.1:0-10247 GCA_949677035.1 Omphalea diandra | reverse complement strand
TGTTCTTTTTTATTTCCCATGCAGCCTCTACTTATGAGTAGTTTCTCTATAACACCTTAACTAAAGGAATTTCTCAATTTTATACCTGTTTTGTCTTATAATCAATGATTTCCACTAGTTCTTCAATGTAACTTACATCATCTTCAATTGTTATTGATGGATCCCTAAGTATATGAGTAGGACCATATTGATACTTCCTTAGCATATTCACATGGAATACATCATGAATCTGAGCCATCTCAAGTGGTAGTGCTAGCCTGCAAGCCAATGGATCGATTCTTTCTAAGATCTCATATGGTGTTATGTATCAAGAACTCAGTTTCCCTTTCTTGCCAAATGAAATTATTCCTTTCCATAATGAAACTTAACGGAACACTTTGTCTCATATCTCATATTTCATTTCTCTTTTGTATTGGTCTATATAGCTTTTTGCCCATCTTGTGCTACTTTAAGTTTACTTTTGATTACCTTCACCTTATCCATAGTGTCTTGTAATAGTTATGGCCCTTCTAAAACATTCATCCATTTTTCATCACAGTAGATAGGATTTCAACATTTTCGTTCATATAGTGCTTCATATGGTACCATATATATACTACTATATAATGATTATTATAAGCAAATTCAATCATGGCAATATATTCATCCCATGCACCTTTGAACTCTATCAAGTAAGCTCGAAGCATGTCTTTAAGTGTTTGTATTGTCTTTTATGATTGCCTATCTGTCTGGGGATGAAAAGTGGTACTAAAACTCAGCTTGGTACCCAAAGCCTATTGCAAGCTGACCCAAAATTGAGATGAAAATTGTGGATCTCTATTTGATACAATGGACACTGGAACACCATGTAATCTAACAATTTCATCCACATATTTCTTGGCTAAGTGCTTAAGTGAACTACCCCATAGAATAGGCAAAAATTAGCTAACTTAGTTTATCAATGATTACCCATATAACATCATTCTTCTTCAAAATTCTTGGTAACCCATATATAAAGTCCATGGTTATTCTTTCACATTTCTATACTGGAATCGTCAATGGTTTCAATTTTTTAGCTGGTGCTTGATGTTATGTTTTGATTTGCTAGTAAGTCAAACATGTTGAAACATAGGCTACTAAATCTTTTTTCATTTTAGGCCACAAAAAATGAGATCGCAAGGTATTATAAATCTTCATCATTCCTGGTTGCATGGCATATGGAGCATTATGTGCTTCTTCTAGGATTTCTCTTTGCAAGTTATCAACATTAGGCACACAAATACAAGAACCCAACATCAAGGCATCATTTCGAATATCAACATCCCTATGTCTCCCATATTTAATATTTCAATCATTCTATTTTACTTTGGATCTTTGCCTTGTGCTTCTTTAATTCAATCACACAACATTGGCCTCACTTGAAAAGTAACAATCAATACCCCATTATTTTATATGTTTAGTTCTATATTCATAGCTTGTAATTGAACTAAACAAGACAATGGAAATACCTATAAACAAGCTACATCATTTATTAATTTCCTACTCAAAACATCAACAACCATATTTGCCTTCCCTGGGTGATACTCAATGGTACAATTGTAATCCTTTAGTTGTCCTAACCATCGCTTCTGTGTCATGTTTAATTCTTGTTGGCTAATTAAATACTTCAAGCCCCTGTGATCTTTAAATATTTGAAAAGTTTCTCCATACAAGTAATGTCTCCATATTTTCAAAGCAATCATAACGGCTACAAGTTATAGGCCATGTACTAGATAAGATAATTCATAAGGTTTCAATTGTCTAGATGCATATGCAATTACCTTATCATGCTGCATTAAAACACATCCTAAACCTTGATGAAAGGCATCACTATATACTATAAATCCTCCATTATCAGTAAGAATGGATAACACTGTAGCATATGTCAATATATATTTTAATTCATCAAAACTCTCCTGACATGGTTTAGACCACTAAAATGGTAATTTTTTTGAAGTAACTTAGTCAAAGAAGCAGCTATAAGCGAAAAACCCTCAATAAATTGATGATAGTACCCATATAGTCTTAAAAAACTTTGAACTTCTGCAATATTCTTTATGATTTCCCACTTTACTATTGCTTCAATTTTGTTTGGATTCACCTCTATGCCCTTTTCAAAAATTATGTCCTAGAAATACCACATGGTTGATCTAGAAGTCAAACTTGTTTAAGTGAGCAAATAGTCATTTTTCTCTCAAAATTTGCTACATAATCTTTAAATGTTATTCATGCTCTTATTTGCTCATTGAATACACCAGTATGTCATCAATTAACATAATTACAAATTTGTCTAAGTAAGGCTGGAACACTTTGTTCATAAGAGCCATAAACACAACTAGTACATTAGTCAAATCAAATGGCATCATTAAAAACTCATTATGCCCATACTCGGATAAAAAAACTGTCTTCGATACATATGGGTTTGAAATTTTAAGTTCACAATATCCTGATTTTAGGTCAATTTTACAAAACACATGTGTTCCTTCTAACTGGTCAAATAGGTCATCTATTTTTGGTAAAGGATACTTGTTCTTGACAGTAACCTGATTAACTACCTATAATCAATAACCTCATTGTCCCATCTTTCTTTTTAATAAATAATACTAGAGCACCCTAAGGTGGCACACTCAGTCTAATGAATCCCTTTTCAAGTAGTTCTTGAATTGGTCTTTCATTCTCTTAACTCAGCTAGAGCCATCATATAAGGTGGAATAAATATCAGTGCAATTCTTAGGACCAACTCAATTGTGAATTCTATCTCCATAATAGGTGGCAAACCGGGTAAGTCAATTAGGAACACAGCTAGAAACTCATTCACCATGAAAATATTCTCAGGTAATTCATTTATTAACTTTGTATCTACCACATGTGCTAAATAAGCCTCACGACCACTTTTAACCATGCGAAGAGCCTATATAGCAGAAATTAGACGTGCAGGTACAATTTTTCTTTTTCTCTTTGAAACACAACCCTTATATGATTTGGAGATTCTATGATTTGGAGATTCTAGAACAACTTCCCTAGTAAAATAATTCACTATTGCATGATATTTGGATAACTAGTCCATACCCATAATCACATTAAATTCACGTAGTGACAATAATACTATATCAACATTCAACTCAACGTCATCAATATGGATCACAATCACGACACATCTTATCCACAATCATCACATCTCTTAATGGAGTACTAACACATAGATTAAAACCTAAAGGTTGATGGTTGCTACATAATTATGATGCCATTCAATGAAATGAATGAATGTTTAGAGCCAGGATTAATTAATGCATCAACTTTTAAATCATGGAGAAAAACTTTGCCAATAATTACTTATAGAGCAACAATAGCTTATTGCCTTTCATGATAAATACTCTGGCCTATGTCGGGGCTTTAGAACTTTGACCTTCCAATGTACTCATACCTTGGCCAATTGTGATTGTTCTACCTCTATCTCTACCTTTGCCAAATGATAGTCCAACTCCACTTGCCTTTGAAACTTTAGTTATGGACTCTGATGTAGCTCTGCCTCTGCCTCCCTCTGACATTCTAGATCCTTCAAAATAATCTCTAAGCATATGGTCAAGAGACCCATAAATGTAGGACCCCCAGTCAATTGTCTACATTCACCCATATGTTGCCTACCACAATGTACACATGAGGGTCATTGTTACGTAACTTGGCCTTGACCTCTGCTTGTATATTAAGAGACTCCTAATCCTCTCCCTCTATGGTTATCTTATCACTAGATTGTAATGGCATATAATCTCCACATTTATTTTTTTCGGCTACGATTCCCCACAAACTCAATAAGCCATTTTTTTACTCATTACTCTATCATTTCCTTTTCCAATATTTCCAACATGATCACAATAGCTTTTAGCTTGGTATAACTTTCAAGATTTGTAGTTGTGATCTTATTTTTGATCTTATATCTTAGTCCCTTTTCAAACTTTCAACGTTTATCTTTGTTCGTGGCCACCATAAAGGATGCATAATGAGATAATTGATTAAAATTTACCTCATACTCAACTATAGTCATGCCCCATGCTTTAGTTTTTGAAATTCCCTTCTTTTGTCATCTTTATATACTTCTAGCATGTAATTGTTATTGAACTCATGAAGAAAATCATCTTATGTAAGCACTAAAGGTTGGGCATCACTCCTCTGAATGGTTTCCCACTAATTATATACATCCCTTGTAATAGCGACACTACATAATCAAACTTTATTTTGGTGTGCATTTCATCAAATTCAAAACTCCCAGTGTTCTTTTTAGTCATCTCTCTACCGTTGATGGATTTGTGGTACCATTAAAGTCAACAACACCCTATTTTCTTAATTTGCAATACCTTTTCTCTTTTTGAATTTATGGACCCTACACTGTTGGTTCACCAATTCTATGTTATGGTTGACCATGAGATAAGTGTTGTGCATTAAAATGTGTAGGAGATCTAACTCTATCAGCAGGTTGATCTCTCAATGGTTGGCATGATGCTTCTATGAAATGCAAATCAGCTGACTTCTCTCACCTTGGTGAGCCATGGATACTACAATGACTATCCTCTGCTAATGCCCTATAGACATATAAGAGTATGTCATATGATAATGCAAGATAGTGCAAAAGTCATGTCATGTCATATCTATGTCCTTATGGAATCTATCTCTCCTCTAATGCTAAAAACTTTAACGACCATTTTCATTTACAAAACATGGCATTTATGTCCAAAAATACATATGTATAAAGGTTTCATTCATCATACATGCACAATCCAACATGTATTTAATGTACATATATGTTAACTAATGTTCAAGGCTAGTGACTATAAACTAGTTCATATCTAGTTGTATGTACATGACTCAAGGAGAGAAAGAGTTGGAATTCAATAGATGACCTGTGGTCCATGATTCACTCAGCAAAACTATATGCACCAAGATATCTAAACCCTATGGTTCAATATCTAAAAAACATAATTGCGATTTGGTGAGTCATGACTCAATGAATAAAAATAATAATCAAATTCTTATGGTACAGCCAATAATCAAATATCATTAGGATATGTTATAAGTATAACAATTGACAATGCAAGTGCCAATGCAATAGACTAATTTTTATTGTGACCTTACAAGACAAACACTACTCCCAGGAATTCGTGTGATTCAAGTGACATTTGACTTTGTTGGCCAGCATATAATAAGTGGATCATTTGATCAATAATATGTGGTAATATGACATATTAGTCCCTTTTCCAAGTGATTTGTAAGTGTTTGACAAACTAGTCACAAAATCCTTTTAGTTCCATATCTATGTGTTCATTCACAATGGTATTCTAAGTAATCATTAAAAGAATATAATTCTCACTTGATTTATATTCACATGTAAAATATAACAATTCAATCACATATGGATGTAATACAACATAATCAAATCATAAAATTATCACACATACACATTATAACCTAATTATGGTTTTTACTCACCTTTTGATGTGACCAAGCTTTATGGTAGGTTTGGTTCTCTCTCCAGGGCTTCCACAAAGCGTTGAGATCCTAACATTTGATACATACATAGTTATAAATATGTCAAAATGATTATGAATTCTTAGTATGCAACTATGGCATGATCCATGCAAGTGGACCTAGTGTTTATCCATATTTTTCTTATGTGGCAGCCTGAGCTTGCTACACTCTCATACCAATAACTCTATATATACTTATCCAAATGACTTTATTCTTTTTTTTCAAATAAATTAGGCACATATTAATATAAAATGCTCAAATTTCAATTTAATATAATATATATAGAAAATGTGGTGAATTTTTGAATTTTTTCCTATTTCAATGTCATCTCAGTCTAAGAAGTCTTACATTATTAGGTATATCTCAAATTGTACAAATCAAATTAGAAAACTTATTTACCAAAAGTTACACAATACATAAGGGAACATTTTACTTGTTTTACTCATTGTCTAGTTTAGTCTATAAAGTCACCAAAACAAATGACTAATCTTAGGGTGAGCAGGTTTTGAATATAGTGGCAATCAGTCATGATCAAGGGGCAATATCTTAACAACCATGGTAGATTTGGCAAAAAATATTTTAAGGAATATAGATAATACATAAATACACAACTTTCCAGTTTGTCACATCACCAAATTCTGAATCTATGACCGTTAAATTCATGGAAGACAAAATTAAAAGAGAAGTGAGCTTTCATCTGGGTATAGGGTCAATCACAATCAATGATCCACATCTCTTTCCACACAACAAATCAATCAAAACTGCTTTACAAATTTTTATAGGGGATATAATCCTATAAATTTTATGTTTTACACTTTGTCTAAATCAGCACATAAAGTCATCAAAATATATGAAAATAGAAACACTAAGGTGATTTCGTTAGGTTACGAACCCTAATGAAGGATCTATATCTCCTCACACACACAAAATCGAGCAAAATTGTTTCATATGAATTTAGATGGGGCATAAAGCTACAACTTTCATATTTTGCACTTTCCTTAATTCCTCTTATAGGGTTATGAAATATTGGGTACAAAATTATGCTCTAATAACAAAACCAAGACAGTCAACTCTTATTCTCTTGAATTTCAACTTCCATCCAAAAGTTATACCTCAAATACTCCATAATTCTTACTAACCATACATGATTAAGATGTCATAAGGGGTTAATTTCTTATGGGAAGTAGATAAATTAAGTTACCTATTTTCCTAAAATAAAAAAAACCTTAGGATTCTTACTAGGCAGCTCACTCTTCTCCCTCTCCTTTTTTTTCTTCTTCTTTTTCTTCTTCCTTTCTTTCTTTCTTTGTTAGGCCTCTCCTTCTTTTGTTGTCCTTCATATTTAACCTCTCTATGCAATCCTAAAGGATGACTAATTCCACTTGTAAACCTATTGCAATAAGACATAATCATGGTTTTTCACTTTCATTGTTGGAAGTTCACTTTCCTCTTTTAGTCCCTCTTTTTCACTCCTTAAGCACCTCTATCCATCTCATAATCCCTAGATGCTCTATTACTTTTAAATAAGCTCTATAACACCATTATTTATGGTGTTATAATATGCACACAACATAAGACAATTTTCCATGCAATTATACAAACATGACATATATGTTCAAATGTCCCAAATGCAATGGTACAAGTGTCATCGTCGTGCTTATCCAACTCACATGTCTAAATCATCATTTATCCAATGCATATGTTCTTGTGGGATTTCAAATCATTCATGCAATGAATATGTTCATGTGATAACGCCAATGAATATGGATAGGGATGTTATAATAGCTTATTGAAAGAAAATGAGAATTTGCATCAGTTGAGTGGGAGCAAGCTCCATCTTAGAATTATACTTATAATTTTTTTCAATCATTGTCTATAATCCTTTGATTATTCTTCAGTTAACTAATCATAAACTATTCCAACTTCACAACTCATGCTTTTATTTTTCTTTAGGATCAATCTAAGTTGTCAAAATAAAAAAGGGGGAGATTATTGAACTAAGTTGGTCAAACCTATGTCATAAGCCTCTTTTGATCTTAACAATGGAGATTGATAAGTTCTAATGCTTTATTCAAGTATTATTTTGCAATTTATAAGAGTTATTTTCATTGAAAGTTGGATGAAAAATGAAAATCTCCTTCTTTTAGAAGAACATCCAAATTCGAGATCGAAATCCGTTAAATCACAAACATAACATTGCTATAAGAATGGATGGAGCTAGGCCAGAGGAATTCATAGGTGAATTCGCAGTCGTGACTTAGTCAAAAAAGCCTTTGTCGAATCATAGAGGAATTCATGATGGCATTCGCGTCTGAGGTCACGACTACAAATTTCATAGTAACAAAGGAAGGAACTAAAGCCACAACCACAATACGCCAAGTGTCCAAGGAAACCATTGGAATAAAAAATCATGAGGGTGAATATTTGGTCATAACCACAACTCAGGAAGTTGAAGTTTCCTCATCAAACAGAGAAATTTGTGTTCTTAATCACACATAAGTCAAACAAAATTTATGATCACGACTTTTAAGTAATTGGTAGAACACAACTATTATATTTCTTAAACAAGCAATGGATGAAGGACACATTGACTAACTGTTAAACACTGAACAAGGTTCTATATCACCATTTTTTAGCTCTTCAGTGCAAATTGAAAATTCATGATCACAAAATGATAATATTAACTGTGACTTATGTTTGACAAGCATTTAATGCAAAATTTGCCTAACACAGCTTAGAGATTTGGGGATAATTTTAATGTAAAGTCTCTTTAGTGGATGTGGGCTATAAATACTCCACCAAACATATATAAATGCAAGAGAATTGAATTAATTGTAACCAAACTATTGCTAATTTACTACTCATTCTATTACTCTTCTTTAAGTGTTGTTGATTGTTTAGTGTGAGCAATAAACTTCTTTGTATGTAGGTTGAGAGTTAGCCTAGATTCTAAAACTCTCGTAAGAGGATGAAGTGTGAGCCTATTCAAACACTTGTAAGAAGTTTTTGTGTGAGCCTAAAAACATAAGATTGTAAGGGTTTTGTGTGAGCCATAAAACACAAGCTGTATAAGTTGGGTGTGAGCTTGAAAACACCAAGTTAGTTGAGTGAAATACCCAATTGTGAAGAATTGGGGAGTGGACGTAAGGTTTATTAACACTTGAACCACTATAAACTTCTTGTGTTGATTCTTCATTTCTCCTTCTTAACTTCTTAAACACATTAACCTTGCCTTTCATTTTTAATTAGCCACCAATTCAACCCCCCTTCTTAGTCCACTAGGCCAATAGTATAAGCCTCTATTTCCATTACTTGCTTCTAAAGCTTTGGTTCCAAGCTAGCAAGCATGAGGCATATGACATATGTTGAGTCATTGAGATGCTTAGCGAGAGCATCCCTTTAGGCTTTTAGAGCATTAGCAGTAGGCTCCATAGAGATAGTTTGATCTATGACATATTTCTTTCTCTCTTTCCTGAAAACAAATCTTAAGTTTCTTTACCAGTCAAAAAAATTAGTCCCATTTAATTTATCCTTCTCAAGGGTTAATCATAATTCCAAATTAAAGTTGTTGTTTGAAACCATAATATATAATAAAGATGTATAGAGTGCACCTAGTATTTTATTAAATATGAACTCCCACTAAATTTTATCAAATGATTCACTCTCAAATTATAATTTTCAACAATTGAAATATTTAGTGGCCCTAGATCTATATTTCACTTAATTCTAAATAAGCTTTGGCTTATCACTTAAAATTTAGTTATTTAGGTGTGTAACACTTTACTAATTACATCCTATATAACTCTTGGATAACCATGGGATACTAAATCATATGTCCTAATTTATCCCATATAATGCCCTAGGTTCAAAACCATTTTGGTAACCTAGTCAAGTCTAACAATTTCAAACTTATACATATCACCATTATCCATATTGTCTTACTAAGATGGCCTAATATACTTTTTTTTGGCATAACCAATATTTAGGAACCAAATTCTTGACAAGTGTTTTAATGATGGCTGGCATTTTTCATGACCTAATTTTATTGAGGGATTTTACTAAGAATCATCCTATTATGTATTATTAAGTTACATTTCATATATCACATGCATTACATCATAAACATCCATACATAATAATAGGAAAAATAAATGTGTCACTGTATGGCACTTAATCTATATTGATCTTTACAAGTCAATATGAAGATCAAAAGGTCAATTCTAGGGGTTGATCTTCATTTTCATGGATTTGCCTAAGTTGCCATCAATGGTCTCCACCCCCATGCCTTGATGATACCATCTTGTGTTGTAAGTATGACTATCTTATGTCTCGATGTTCTCCATTACAATTAGTAATTTACATCATTATAATCTAAATTATTATATTACTACTAATAAAAAAAATGATTACAACAAAATAAGTGGCATGCATGTCGTATTTTAAATTACAACCCTTGAAATAGAGAAATCAAAATAACCAACCAAATTGCTCTAAAAGGCCATGCCATGTACCATGCATAAATAAATAAGTGAAACATCCACATATGCTAAATATATTATGTTAGGACAATTTACATTATATATGAAAAAATCCATATGAGGTCAAGGGGCAGCGCCACTAATGAGGTCCAACGGCCAGTGCCCTTGGCGACAATCAAAGGGCCAATGCCCTTTAGGGGGGGGGGGGGGGGGGATTAGGGATAGTGCCCA